>JAOEHY010032036.1:0-21041 GCA_025447955.1 Psilopsiagon aurifrons
TGTTCTTATCTCAGCCCATGGGAGTTACATTCTTTTGTTTTTTCTCCCCATTTCCCCCCTCCCCCCCTTTTTGGAGTGGGGGAGGCAGAAGGAGGGGGAAGTGAGTGAACAAAACTGCTTGTTTTACAGCTTAAACCGAGGCAGCTCTTTTAGGAGGGGAGGTGGGTGAACAAACTGCATGGATGATTTACAGCTTAATCCACGGCAAGTGATAAGTAAAAATACATGAAAAGCCAAATCTCATGAGTCCTGGGTTTGAAGGACCTTCTTTACTCTCCAGTTATTTTCTAAATTGTTAGCATTATGAGTGTTTAAATTCTGCTTTTGCATACTTTCATGAAATTGTTCAAGTACAAGCAAATGCATGATATGAACAAAATATGACTAGCCTTCATGAGCAGGAACAGCAGCAACATTGCTGTATGACTAAACAGTACTAAAAATGTGCATGTTAATTGCTTTTTTTACACTTGGCCCTGAACATTTCTTTTATGTTAGAAAAAATGTATCTCAAACCAAAGATTTTTAACATAGCTTATTAGCCAAAGCAAAAATGCACACTAAAATCCTAATCTGATTATGAAATTGCTTAGATCTTGTCAAACAAACCAGCAATTCCTTTTAAATTTGTTATACCATTTATGAAGGCCACAGCTGTAATTAAGTGAACAGGAAGCAACAACAATCAGTACATGTGATTATGTATTTATATTCTAGACTGCAACAGTTTTAAACTCAAACAAATGTAAGGTTACAAGTGTGATGTTATTAAAGGCAGCTTTGCCAAATTATGAATGGTACAGTATTAGCCTGTCTACACCTCCACCTCAGCATGAAACCTGAGAGTGCTGTGTGAGATGGCATACCTTATTTCATTTTGAAATGCCAAGGAAAAATTGTTGAAGAAATAGTAAATATATAAATTTGATAAAAACAACTTCTGAAAACCAGATTTTTTTAATATAAGACTGTCTTGGCTGTTGAAGAAACTATTCAGTAGGCATCTTTCTCAGATAATTTCTTTTTACCCATTTCTGCACACCTTTATTCAAGCTCAGTATCTAACAATTGCTGGAGTTTATTACTTAGGAAGTAGAGTACTAGGTAAAGGCACCCCTCTATTCATGAAAATGAAAAAAAAAAAAAAAAAAAAAAAGGAGAAATGCAAAAGGCTGTCACTTCCACACCACTTAACATGATTTTTATTACAAGTATGAAGGTACAATGTAAAAATAAGGAAAAGGCCATGAGTTTTGCAGGTCAGTTGGTTAACTTCAATGGATAGCTAGCTGAAGATTGAGTTTTTGTAGACATGGTCAGCCAATAAGGCAGAGAGAACACAAGACTACATGTCTGGCACAGTGATATCCCCTGGGCAGAAGCCATCAAACAAGAATAGTGGCAATCATGAGCGCAGCAGGAGCTTAAATCAAACCCTAACAGCAATGCATAGATGGTGATCACCCCTGTGGGTTATTCCACAGATGTTTTCTGGCAAATCACCAGAGGTACCCTTCTTCTGAGGCCACTAATATCAGCTGGTCTTACACTCGGCTTGAAAAAGTCCAACTGAACAGCAGAAATTTGGTAGACCTATAAGCAGTTGAGCAGTGTCTTGCAAAGTAGTAGGCAGCCTAAAATACTGGCAGTACTACCATCCTCACATGTGACTTACATGTTCACAGGTATGTATAAATCCAAACTTTTGTTTTATAAGAATTTAATGTATATTTTTCTAAGGAATAAAAAAAAAAAAAAATTGGAAACCATAGATTTAATGCAATTTCCTTTAAGTCTGCCATTTTTGCTCAGTTCTGCAAGTGCATGAGTGGAGACAGTGAAGTACATTGTCCAAAGTAAATGAGGCTTTTAATTAGAATCAACTTCTACTTTCCATTAATTTTGCTGATTCTAGGAGCAGACCTGTACCATGTCTAACACTCCAAATGAGTAATATAAACTGGAGAGGGGTACATCTTGTCTTCAGACAGCTACACTTTAGATGTTTGGGGTTTTTTTAATGCCTACATCTGAGTTCATGGTCTAGATTTCAGTTATGGTCCTTGAAGAGAAAGGTTCAGTTAGAGTACCATACTTAACTTTAAAATAGGCTTATAAAATCACTTGTCTTAACTGACCCCTGGAGAATTCTGTTTCTCTTCACAAATGATAAAGAGAGGTCAGTTCACTTGCGCTAATGACATTATCTGTATAATAGGTTTATATAATAATTTGTGATAAATCACACTCTAAATTGGGATAATTATATTCTCTCCCAATAGTAAAATAATAAGTTGTCCTTCATTCTAAAAACAGCCACTGCTATTCTTACTTAGTTCAAAGTCTCTCCAAATGTACATTTTGTTGTTATTATTTTTAATAAAATACTACTTATTCACAAGGCACCCTGTAAGCTTCATTCCCACATTCATTTTCCAGGTTATAATTTGTGCTTTTGTCTCTTCAGGGAGATCTGCTCTTTTTTGCTTATCACTTCCATCCAATACTTATTTGTTTCTTCAAATTCATTCAGAATTAAAGATGAATTTACAGTCAAGTGATTATTCATCCAATTTCAGTAACTTAACATAGCCAGCTGTTTGATAACCAGTCACTCAGATCAGCTAATCTTAATTTAGTTATAGTTTGTAAATCTTATACACCTACTACTCTTTACCACAAAAAGCAGCCTATAAACAAATTAGTCAGAATTCAAAGCTAATCTCTGCTTTCATGGAAAAAGAAACTTCTTAGGATTTCACGACTATGATCTCCTTAGTTTCTTGCCTGTACAAAATAGCACTGCTACTGGGAAGGCAAAAGATGCTTTTTGTCTTCTCCCTGCTGTACTGCTTTTAAGAACAGAGGGAGACAGATATCTGTCACAGAGAATTATTTGGCTGTTTGAAAATATCAGAGGCTCTTGTTGTCAGTTTTCATACAGGGGAATCTGAAGTTTTAGTTATATTTAAATGTATTAAGTTAGAAATGTGTCAGCACTTTGAGACTCTTTATTCTAGTTTTGGTTTTCTGTAAGAGAAAAAAATATTATAATACTGCATCGTCCACAAGTAGAGCATAAAACAAAAACAGCAGACTAGTTCTCCATTAAAGATTTAACCATGATTTCTGTAACTAATGGTCAACAGGGAACTAAAAAAAAAAATTAATCAGAAATGCCAGATAAGCCTGATTTATTTTTTTATGTGATTTTAAGTAAATTGAGGTCAAAAATGTTGATACCATTTACTCAAACTATCATGATGCTTGACAAATGTGATCATGTTCTTACAATTAACAATACACACACCATTCATATACTGTATTTTCAATGGATCAAAATTCCCTGACTGATAGACCTTAAAACAACTAAATAGAAAATTATCATCAAATCAACTGTTTCTACTGGACTGCGGCAGTAATCTGCTTTTCCCAGTGCTATCCTACTTTTTATCAATTTCATGGAGAAAACATCAAAAATATTGCAAGAGACTTCTAAAACTGACAAAAGTAGTCAGAGCCGGACGACTGTAAATTATAAATTACATAGGTAAACTGATAGAATCCTGCCTACCTTTTCGAAGTTAGAATATAGTGTCTTTCAAATCATTATACTGGATTACAAATCATTAAACTGCCCACATCATTGTATTATCCTGTGCAGTCATTCTCGAATAGTCTGCTAATCTCTATCAGGCCAAAGAACACAACATGACATCAATGGCCATCTCTTTCAAGCCAGCTGTATTATCTAATTTGTGATGTGTTCTCTTCTGATCACTACAGGAATCATTGTACCATTTCATTTCAAACGCTCTAAGTCTTAGGGTAATTGCTTTCTTAAAGTATTTCACATTTGCTAAATACTCATTATATACACATCTTGAGTGTTTTGACTGTGGGGCTTAGCAAATTTTTATATACATATATTTATATATATATATATATAAAATCCTTGAAAGTTACTAGGTAATAGCTACACCAGGTGAATCCTGCTCATGAATTCCTGAGATAAATCACTATGCAACATGAAATGCAACTTGATAAAACCTTTTCCCTTTGGTCCTTCCCACTGTAATGAGAGCTTTCTTTGTCCTCAGAAGGTACCTAGAGTTTTTCTGACCAGCCTGTGCTTGTTCCAGTATTCAATATCCAGTATTTGACAGTCATACTACTGATATGGGCTATAGGATAATAGCCTGCACTTAATGATTACAAGGTAGAATTTCAATTGTTTAAAACTGTGAAGATTTAGCAACTTGCACAACAACAAAACATATATCAGTAGAGTTCACAATTATTCCCATAATGACTAATTTTGCAATCAAACCTCCATATAGATTGTGAGCACCTAGTAAAACAGTTCTCTTAAAACAGCAAATTACTGAGTTCCTCTTGTTTCTCAAGGGAAAAGGCAGAAGTGTTGAAAAGTTTACAGAAGAATATTGCATTCATCTAACTTAGAAATCTGAGTAAGGGCTACTGATTCTCATTCTATATAATTATTTTACAATATCAGAAGTCAAGATGTTATAGAAAATACTTCAGAAACTACACTGCATTACTGAATTTGGTTATATTAAATTTAGAATGTAATCTTTTTGTCCCTTGGGATCTGCATCAATATGTCTTTCATTATTTAACTTTCATAGCTTTTAAAATACTGCATGTTAAGGCAAAACTATGAAAGATTAAGCAAAACTATAAAACTATAAAAATTAAAGTTCTCCTTAAGTAGCTGGTCACATATATAATTACCTGATGCAATACTTGCTTGTTTTTCATAAAAGAAAGCTTGTATTTTATTTGTGGATCTTTTAGCAAAACCGTACAAACCCGTATATATGTTTCAAATGCATTAGAAGTAGATAATGATTATTTCTACTGACCCACATTAGAAGAGTTTTATAATGGTTGCATTATAACTAGCAGAAAAATTACATAATATTTCTAGCTATTTAAATCATCTGAGTGTGCATAATTTTTAGGATTAAGTCTGAACAATTATATGAACAGCATTTTTTTCTGAGGTCTTTTAGTGGGAGGCTGTAGAATGTCCTTGGTCAACTGCCACTGAAATCACCAGCAGTTCCATTATGTTAGGGACAATATATAGCTTTGTTTGTAGCATTAGAACTAATGTTACACATCAGCCATGTTGTATTCTATTCTATAGGGGAAAAAAATGTTGATAATATGCCTCTAAAATTGCATATTCTTCTCACAGTCCTAAAGAGTAAAAGCATATAAATTAATTTGGAGTTTTTTGTTGTTATTTCATGCACTAGATCATAGAATCATAGAATCACAGAATAGCTAGGGTTGAAAAGGACCTTAAGACCACCTAGTTCCAACCACCCTGACATGGACAGGGACACCACACAATAAACCATGTCACTCAAGGCTCCATCCCACCTGGCCTCGAACGCTGCCAGCGATGGAGCATTCACAACCTCCTTGGGCAACACATTCCAGTGCCTCACCACCCTCACAGTAAAGAAATTCTTCCTTATATCTAACCTGAACTTCCCCTGTTTAAGTTTGAGCCCATTACCCCTTGTCCTACTACTACAGTCTCTACAGATATCTACAAAACATATTTCTATTCCATATATATACCTTGTATATTCTTAACTCTTCCATTCCCACTTATTTTCTTTATGAAGCTTGGGGGAGGGATGGGAAAAGTTTCTTCCAGGAAAAAAATAGCTCAAAAATAATAGTGATGGAAATTAATTAAAGAAGTTGTTTTAAAATACTCTGAAAAGATTTCTTTGTGTGCAGCTCTTCAAATGAACATCAGATCCCAAGTGGTGTTTTGTGCTGGGTCTGGAATTTGGGCAAATCCTTTGATTCTTCTTTTAATGCTAAGGTACAGACATCACCAAAGGTGTATAAGAAGCTGCTGACTATTGAGGCTTTGCTTCTTTCGTTATTTACTATAGACTTTGTCATTTGCTCATCATCATTTGCATGTCAACTAACAAATTTTTGTATTTCTTTTTACCAGACAAGGATTTATGGTTTTGGTCATCACCTCCTCAGACAGAAGAGTGCATAGATTACTTGTTCCAGCTTTAGTTTACATCAAAATTAATGTCACATTTGTAACAAAATGGTATGCTCTCCTATTGTCAAACACTGTAGGGCCAAGGCTGGCAAATTAATATTAGCATACAGACCTTCTGGCAGGAAAAGAAAGCTTTTTAGTTGGATCTGGGCACTCAGCTGGGTCTGTCAACTTAAAGCTGCCTCTGGCCTCATTATCTCATTTGTCTTAGTTAGCCCAAATTGGCAGTTATGTCTTCATGGCAAATGTTTGCTTTTACAAATGAGCAATAGAGCAGTGACAGAAGACATAACATGAGGACTTTTTTTCCTGAAGTTTAAATTGAGAATGCTATAGCTGTTGTCTTCCATGATTTTATTTCCCAGGCAGTTTTGAAAGCTATCCTCTTTTTTCACTTATACAACTGGATGTTGCATGTACAAGTTATTGAAAGAGAGGTCATGAAACTAATATTAAATACATTTCTCTCTCTTTTTGCTCTTTAAAAATAGCGTGAAAATATCTTGTAATGAAATATTTTGGAAACCGTAACTAGACCAACAAAAAACATTGCCACAGTCATGATGATGTATGTACACCCTATTTAACAGTGCCAACAAGAACAGGCAGGCAGGAAGGTTATACATCTTATTAAATAACATCACATTGCACTCAGGGCCACAAAATGACAATGATAGAATTTTCCAGTTAATCAGCATAGAAAGGCACTGTACAAAAGAGAGCTATAAAAGTTACATAATATGCTTTTTTGCTTAGTGATATCTGGCACTACAATCTCACTTCAAGTCATGTTCTGAAAATGACATTTCTAAAGCACATCTTAAATCCTAAGATCAATATCCTGGCATAAGAAAAGTTCTTTCCCCTCTCTTTCAAATTTGCATCTCTCTTCAGAATGACACAGTGTTATAAAGAGGTTTTGGCCCATCTTTCTGAACAATTATGCAAGAAAAATTGAAAATGATTATACAAAATAAAACATTTTAACCATTTTTCTGAAAAAAATAATAATTTCAGGTTAGGTCTTTTTTCCCATGTCACAAATTAATGTCATTTTATTGGCATTAGGGAAATAATTTATTTACCTTTTATAAAATATATTTAATATTTTATCATTTTTTACTTAAGAAATGCTCCTCTGTTTAAGACCTGAATTGCAGATTCCTGAATCAGCTTTAGTTCTGGTTTACATCCAGTGAGTATATAATATAAAATGCATACAGCGCTGTCTATAGAGTTGTTCTTTCCAAGCAGACAAATTATGCTATTGAATTAGGCCATGCTCACATATTCCCATCATGGACCTATGAAATTCATTACTGCATAAAGGAAAGGTCCTGATGCAGGGAGGATCCTATTCCAGTTCAGCCATCAGACCAATTGACAGCATAATTTTTTGCAACTGAAAAGTGTTTACAACTGCTTTTCATGAAAGACTCAATTCTATTGAGACTTACTGAGACATGCTGCCAGGTAATTTATACATTCACATCCTCCTTTAATGTGCATATACTTTGCCTAGTTTATAATAAAACTGAGGTTTAGGCTGAGATAGATCCTTGGCTGTCCACAGATATCAGAAAGTTGGAATGCTCTACACTTTCCATTATCTTGAGTAGTTTCATCTCTGGGTCTCACTTCTCATACACTCAGCTCAGAACCTTATTTTCCTGACAGAAAGCAAACACTGAGCCAGCATAAAAATTGGAATTTGTACTCTTGGAAAACATAGCATTGGAATATGTAAACCCAAGTATTATTTTGTTCATCAGAGCAGAAAAGCTAGCTGAAACAAAGGTTCTTACTGTAAACTTCAAAACCCGAGTCCTGCTGCTTTTATTGCCTTTCCACTAATATTGTATTGGTCTTTACTTTAGACAATTTCTGAGATTTTTGTTTCTTTCATATATCAATCTTTTCAGAAAACTTCAGAATTTTGAGGTTTTTTCCTTCATCAAAATTTGAAATGTTTATATCCCAATTGTTACTTTTTTTTTTTTTCCATTTATGCATTGAGAATGAGTTTCTTTTGAGGTCACTGCACACTGTTTGAAAAAGTAGTTTAAGGACTAATACTATGTCATGCTCTATCAAGAATTACTGATCTATGAGCTGCTAGCTCCTGAAGACCCCTCCAGAGCCCCATTCTTATTAAAGCAGTACGGAAAAGCTGTGTTTGCCATGGTCAGTGTATCCACTCCCTCCCTTTTTGTTTTAGCAATAATTTATTTACATTACTGCACAAAACAGATGTTATATGCCAATAATGGGTATAATTCACATGGCAATAAGGTATTGGACTCAAACTCCAAAAATCACTTTCTTGAGTTCAGATATTAGATATGTTGGGTGGGAAGATTATTTTTTTTTTTATTTTATTCTATAGTGCTGTGAATTTCTATTTGTGCTTGCATGAACCAAAGATACTAATATGACACTATCCCTCAAACTGTATTTATTCACAATGTAGCCTTATTAACCGGTAGAGTTGACTGAGCTTGTCTCAGAAAGGAAACCTGTTCTCCAAAATCAAGTGAATGAAAGTAGTCACTCAGAATGTATTATTCCTTCATCTTATGGAATGCTATTTCAGTTACAAGAGAGAATAGCACTTCCAGATTATTAACAGATCTGCAAGTCTTCTATAAGTATTTACTTATCATTGCTGAGATGAAACTAAAAACAGAAGCACAGTAGAATATCTAAATTTAGCAGAATATTATAGCAGAATAACATAGCAGAAGATTTAAATTTCTACTTGTTCAGCATCCTGCCTAGTATGGACATACCCAGTGCTCATTACTTCTTTATGCAAATGCTTGAGCAATGAAGTGCAGAATTCTTCTATTCTTTGTTTCTAGCACCATCCCTTTCTTAACTCTCTTACATGAGACCTGAGGCACATGAGTTTGCATTCTGTCAAAATTACTCGCTTTTAATTTTAATTGTATAGATGTTCTTATCAGTGACAAATTAACTTCTGAATCTTGCTAAGCTCTTGGCTTTGGTGATAAAATAATCCTTATTACATAAAGTTCCTTTTCTGTGTAGTCAGCTGCAGTTTGAGTTGTTAGACTTTGTAAGTGTTCACATATGTATTTGTACATATTATTACTACTATTATTATTTTTGAAATATTGTTGGAAACAGAATGGAACCTTGTGCGTTGTTTTAACCCCTCCATAGGAGTAAGCTGTTGTAGTGCCTTGGCAATCATGCTTCAAAGCAAAACCATCGTCCCTCGTTCCTGAAAGAAAGGCTTGCTATTACACTCTCTGAACATGCATGTTGAAAGAGAAGCACAAATAAAGTAAATTAAAACAGTTATACAGATTCTGTTCAAGATGCCTCTGAAAGAAAAATATTAACCTGGATGACTGAAATCTACTATTCTTCAGACTGTTTTGAGAACTTTGGCAGCAAGCTCTACAAGACAAATGCTCATTTTGCAATACTTCTTAATTTTCAACTCTAAAGTTTTAGTTAACTTTTCAGTTAACTAAAATAGCCTTGAAAGCCTGAAACCTTTGTGTTCATGCAAACTTTTCTACACTACTCACTTAACGTCTACTAATTTGTCTCAATTACCAATAAACTACAGCATCAGTAATTCATAAAATAGATTATAAAAAATGTTTTATCTGCTCATGAGCTGCAAGATCTTATGGCAATCTCATGACAAGAAGTACTTCACTTCTCCTCTGAGCCCAAAGAAATCAGTGGAAATTTATATGAAATTAATTACTATTTGTGAAAAAGAAATAATGCCAGAAAACTGTCTATGTGAAAATGATTGATGTTTCTGACTTCTTAAGAAAATATTTTGTATATTGCACATAGTTTTGTTGATCAGTTATGAAATGTTTTACAAATTAACTGTGAAAGTGATTGTCAGCACTGAGAACTTAATAGTAAGCATTCTCCCTCTTTAATATGATTGGAAAAGTTTCAGACTGGTTATTTCATATGGTTTAAATTAGCTATGAAATAAAACATACATGCAACTCAGAAAGCCATTATATGTGATATAACTATGCTAACACCATTTAAAGAAGAATATTGGAAGAATATAACTCCCTAAAAAGCCCTATTGAATATATTTCTGATACAAAAATGTTACTTTTACAAAAACTGGAGACTACCTATTCATTATCAATAGTAAGAATTTTTACGTTAGCAAACTCAAACTTCTATAACTTTGAAATTTTCCTAGTAGGAAGGTTCAGATACTCAGGAATGTCTGCATACACCTCTCCTTGAATATGTGAACAACTCATATAAAAAGCTGGGCCTAAATATCTAGTCCAACAGCATCAGAGAAGCTTGGATATTCCTTGCTTATTGAAGGCAGCCATTGTCCTCTTTGTACTGCCATCAAACTCATCTATATCTGTTTCTGTACTGATTCTCCCTAAATTGTATCTTTTGACTCATATGCCCTTATCATTCTGAATATGTTCTTGGAATACTTCAGCCACATGGGGTCAGCTTGCTACTGCATTACTCAGAAAACTCAAAATTGATCCAGCAATTTAATCTAACTTCATATAGTACTGGTACTCTTTTCCTCTTGAACTTTGCTTTTGGGGTGAGTTACCTAAGTTCTGCTTTTCACAATCTGCTGGCTACATGAAGTCTTAATGGGATCTAGGATCTCAAAAGAAAAGAGTCAGCAAATCTAGACCAGGGTAACCTTCTACAGTCTTCTCTGTTGCTAAAAACCAAGTTTCTTCTATCAAGTTCCAATTATGTGATAACTGTCACTATATAAATCTATTAAATGTAATTACCTACAATAAGAACAAGTTAGGTTTTTGCCATGATGATAGAGCTTTTCATCCATCTCTAAATGGAAAGGTAAAAAACAGAGATTAAAAAAAAATGGAATAACTAGTGATGGTGCTTCAGTACTTTGAGGTCAAAAATCTATGTCTTCTTAAAAAAAAAATGTTTAAGATTTTTAGTTGTCACATTGAAATGAACTGAATTAACAATGAAATAAAAATGCCTCAAGAAACAACCTTTTTTAAAAAGTATGCTGCTGTAGTCTTTCTCTTTAGTGTCTGTCAAGAGGGTCCTCAACAGGCAAACAATCCTGAATACTAAGTAACTGGCTAATACTAAAAGTGTCACTATGGTGATCATGTGCACTGCTGCTGCTCCTGATGCTCATGGGCTTGTGCATTCCAATAGCTCTCTGCAATGAATGGGCATACATAATAGAAAAATTAGGAGGAGGATATTCTTATCACCTTCACCCAAATCCTTATCTTTAAGCTAGTGTATGACTTGTGGTCTGGTGATTCAAGTCCTTGCACAGCTTTTACAATTCAAAGAATCACTGACATTGGTTTAGGCTATGTTTTTGTTTTAAGGCTGTATATCAGTTGTTTACTGTGCTTGGGCAACTTGGACACAGGAAAAAGACAGGATAACATTTTTTTAAATTCATGAAAATTGTTACATTATAGGCATCTACATTTTTGCTACTCTTTATAATTGAAAGCACTTCAAGATGTGAAGAATCTTTTCTAGCAATGGAGCTCTGAAAGAGGTCAGGGGAATAGGTTTTACACATGACTGTTTCTATTGTCTCTAAAGTGATCATAGGCTGAGAGGTAGGCATCAGCATTTATGAAGTCAGGATTCTTCTGAAGCATTGGGTTCAGGACAGTGTATCAGCACTGCTAGGGTTGCATCGTGGGTTCAGCAGTAGCTGTTATTTTTCTCCTTAGTAGCTGGTGCAGTGCTGTGTTTCTGACTTTTGGCCTGGGAACAGCTCTGATAACACCGATGTTTTCAGTTACTGCTTAGTAATGTTTTGGTCTGACCAAGGACTTTCTGAGTCTCATGCTCTGCCAGGGAGGAGGGAAAGCAGGGAGGAAGCAGAGACAGGGCACACCTGACCCAAAGAGGTATTCCACACCACAGCACATCATGCCCAGGATGTAAAACTAGGAGCAGTGACCTGGAAGGGGGGTGCACTGCTGGGTCGGGCTGGGTATTGGGTGATGTGCAGTTGTATTCTCTTTCCTTGTATTTCCTTTGTCATTATTACTATTGGTGGTAGCAGCAGTGGTTTGTGTTATACTTTAGTTACTGAACTGCTCTTATTTCAATCTGTGGGAGTTGCATTCTTTCAATTCTCCTTCCCATCCCTCCGGGAGCGGGGGAAAGAAAGAGGGGGGAGTGAGTAAGCAAACTGCATGGCTGACTGGGCTTAAACCATGACAGGCTGTAAGCAGAGGATTGGCATATCACCTTAAGGGTCTAAAGAGAGGCAATTGACATGATGAATTAATTTTAACAGCAGAGCTGGAAAGCATAGAGTTAGAGGACTCAATGAAGAATAAAAGAAACCAGAGGCAGACGTCTCAAGACTGTGATTTTTTTGCCAATCGTGAAGAATGCTTTATTCTTGGGTTGAGAACAAAAGAGTTCTCATCCTGTCCCTGCCACTACTTTACTGGTTGGCAATGTCTATTTTAGATAGTGGTGCCACAGTTTCCTCAGATCAGAGCAGTGCAATTATAATGCTTTAAATAATTTTACAACTTACTGATGTGAAGAAAAGAGTTGGAAAATTTCTAACTCTACAGACTGCTTTTTGTTCCACATTTGTCAGCTAAATTCTGGAAGAGGCCACTCTGAACAGTACATATAAAATTACAGAAAATAACTATCTGAATTGCTAAGGAGAGTAACAAGTAATAATAATATTTAAAAACCCCAAACCCAACAGTTACAGTAACTGACTAAGCCTGTTTTAGAATTATTTAAAATCCATTTTGGGGGAATAATCACACATAGACAGCCTGCTGTTGTGGCTTTTTAATCCGGTAGGTGTAAAATTGAAATCCTTGCGTTACTATGCCGGAACTATTTTAGGTAATTAGGGCAAAGCCTGTGTAAAATCTGCTAGACATAAAACATCTAGGATAAAGAATTAAACTGTGATCAAAATAGGATGTTATAAACTTTGCAGAGTACAAGATGACTTTAAGTAGTGAGCTACATTAGTTTTGAGCAGTTTTACATTATGATTTATATGATTTTTCTCTAGTACTAATACATCATCATTTGTAGCCTTCAGCTCCTACTTTTTCCACTTCCCTGTTCCTTATCCAACACTATGAACACCATCAGCATTAAACCTCTGCACTGACTGTGAAGGCACTTTTGAATCTTGATTCACTCTTCAGATCCATCCAGAATCTAAACTTTGCTGTAGGTTATTGACAAGATGTCAAGCTGGTATCTTCACTGTGTACATTTAAATCTTGCAAGGGTTGAATCCCATTCTTAAGCATATTTTCCTTGCACCTGGCGACCGGATTCAGCTTGTAAATTGTAGATGTGGACTGCAGATAATGAAACTTTGTTGTCTCAGTGTGCAATTATAAATCTATCTAGCTATTTATGTGAATGGAGTTTACAGAGCAATTCAATTCACTGGAAAATAGTCAGTTATTTTTGTTAAACTGAAGTTTTCTAGTCTCCATTTATTAAAACCCACCTAAATGCCTCAATTCTGACATCTGAAAATAGCTATAAAGGATCTTCCTCTCTGGTACTCCAAAGCAGCTGTTTATTTCATCTGTGAAGAAGTGTCAGGTATTTTTCTACAGAAGCCATATTGGCTGTCACCAGTCAGCCCCTTATTGTCCTTGTACGCCTCAGCATAGTTTCCAGGAGGATCTTCTCCAAGATCTTGCAAGGCACAGAGGTGAGACGGACTGGTCTGTAGTTTCCTGGCTATTTCTTTCTTCCCCTTTCAAAAATGGGGCTTTTATTTTTCCCTTTTCCCATTAGTGGGAACTTTACCAGACTACCATGACTTCTCAAATAAAATGGATATTGGCTTAAACATGTGAACCAACAGTTCCCTCAGGTTCCACGGACTTGTACAACTTCAGGTTCTTTAGATGGTCTCAGACCTGATCATCTCCTACAGAGGGCAGCTCTTCATTATTCCAGTACCTGCCTTTGCTTTCTGCTACTTGGGCAGTGTGGCTGGAGCACTTGCTGGTGAAGATCAAGCTAAAAAAAATGAGTACCTCAGCCCTCCCTTTATCCTGGGTAACCAGGTCTCCTGTGTCCTCCTGGAAGGGGCCAACATTTTCCCTGACCTTTTTTTTATCACCAGCATACCTACAGAAGCTTTTCTTGTTGTTCATGGCCAGATTCAATTATATAGGATTTCAGCTTTTCTAACCTGATCCCTGTCTGCTCGGACAATTTCTCTATATTCCTCCCAGACTACTTGTCCTTTTTTCCACCTTCTGTGGGCTTCCTTCTTGTGTCTGAGTTTGTCCAGAAGCTCCTTGTTCACCCATGCAGGTTTCCTGGCATTTTTGCCTCACTTCCTCTTTCTTGGGATGCATCACTCCTCAGCTTGGAGGGGGTCACCCTCGAATATTAACCAGCTTTCTTGGGCCCTTATTCCCTCCATGGCATTCCACCAAATAGATCCCTCAAGTGACCAAAGCCAACTCTTCTGAAGCCCAGGGTAGCAAGCTTGCTGTGCACTCCCCTTGCTTCCCTAAGGATCTCAAACTCCATCATTTTTTGGTCACTGCAGCCAAGATGCCTTTGAGATTCAAATTCTCCACCAGCTCCTCTCTGTTGGTGAGAACAAGGTCTAGCATAGCCCCTCTCCTTTTTAATTCTTCTATTGCTTGGAAAAGAAAGTTATGATCAACTCATTCCAGGAACCTCCTGGATTGCTTGTGTCCTGCTATGCTATCCCTGCAACTGATATTGGCATAGTTAAAGATCTCTATGAGGACTAGGACTTGTGAACATGAGGCTTATCCTACCTGTCTGTAGAGGGCATTATCCACTTGGTCTTCCTGGTCAGGTTACCTGTCGCAGATCCCCATTGCAATGTCGCCTGTCCTGTCCTCCCTTTAATCCCCCTTTAATCCCATCCCCAGATGCAGCTCTGAGACACTCCAGCCACTCAGTGACACAGAATGACACCCTCTCCGCATCTCCCCTGCCTGTCCTTTCTGAATAGTTTGTATCCTTCCATTCCAACACTCTAGTCATAGAAGTTGTGGTATAAATCCAGCTGCTTGTGGTTTAAATCAGCACCACACAGCCACTCACTCACCCTTCACCTTTCCCCCTTCTCAAGTGGGATGGGGAGGAGAATCAAAAGAATGCAAATCCCACAGGTTGAGATAAAAACAGTCCAGTAACTGAAGTATGATACTGCTTCTACTACTAATAATAATAATGATATGGGAAATATAAGGGGGAGAGAATGTAAAACAAAAAAGGGAAAGGAAAAACAATAATAAACACAAGTGATGCACAATACACTTGCTCACCACCTGCTGACCAATACCCAGCCTGACTGAAGCAGAGATCTGTGCCTTCCAGGTAATTCCCCCCAGTTTATACACTGAGCATTATGTGCTGTGGTATGGAATATCTCTGGCTAGTTTGGGGCAGCTATCCTGTCTCTGCTTCCTTCTGGCTTCTTGTGTCCCCCTTCACTGGCAGAGCATGAAACTGAAAATTCCTTGATCGTGGTAACTGCTACCAAGCAGCAACTAAACCATGGGTGTGTTATCACCATTGTGCTCAGGCTAAAGTCGAAACACATCACTGCACCAGCTACTAGGAAGAAAATTAACTGCTACAGCTGAACCCAGGACAGAAGCCATCCCAACAGTTTAGTACCAGACTTCAAAAAAGCTATGAGAGCTGATCTCAGGTTACAGGTACCTAACACCTCATTTTGGCTCCCTGATCTCTCCATCAAGGCATCTAGATGTCTGATTGAAGTAGACTGAATCTCCACTCGTGGGCACAAATTTTAAGCACTGGTTTTCTATGAAGTGAATAAAGCAAAATGATTCCCTTACTGGAATAAATGATATCATATGTTCAGGATATCTAGTCAACTTGAATGACTGAATCAGTAAACAGGTGTGTTGGGCTCTGATCAATGGCATCCTGGAATACCTATTTTTTTTCTGTTACTTATGAAAGGAGGCGAGATGAGTAATGCAAATGCAGATACTGCAACACAAATGTCTAAAGTTAGCCGATGTGTGGCCTTCTTCGGGTTCCCATTTTTTTCCTTCTGCTCTTCAGAGTGATTTGTATTATATATTCACTAGCTTCTGACACTGTTCCTGCTCATTTTCTTTGATAAAGCCCCAAATCAGACATTTTTCTTTCAAGTCATTTTTATGGATTTTTTTTTTTACACAATTTTGCTTTCTAATCACACTCCTAATTTATTTTGTAAATTTTCAATTTATTCTGTGATATTTTACAACACAAACCCAGAAACTTTCTAATTAAAATATCTTTGCATGAAAGGGTTTAATCTTTTAAAGAGTGGATATACTTGCTGCTGTCTCTTTGATCAGTCTTACAATATGTGATGCTCATTCTGAATCGGTAAGTATTTTTTGTGTCTTGCAAAGAATTATTACATTCATTTGAAAAGTTTTGGGATTTGTATTACATCAAATTATTTATCAGAGATCTAAAAGCTGGATGAAAATTATTTAAATCACATAACTTATATAGGCTTGATTGCCTTATACAACACTTTTTGAATTATGGAAAAGAGAGAAGACTATTTCATACAATCCAGTTCCACCAGGGAACTGGATTTTTCATGAGGACAGGAAAGAAGGCAGATGCTGGTTTTGTGCGAAGATTCACTCTGGATTCCATTCTGAAAGACTACATACCTTTTTTATCTATGTGGTAGGTTGACCCTGACAGGACACCAGCTGCCTACCCAGCTGTACTATCACTCCCCCTCCTCGACTGGACAGGGCAGAAAAATATGACAGAAGGCTCATAAGGTGAGACAAGGACAGGGAGAGATTACTCAACAATTACTGTCATGGGCAAAACAGACTCAGCGTAAAATTAATTTATTACCAGTCAAATGAGAGTAGGATAATGAGAAGTAAAGCCAAATCTTAAAAACACCTTCTCTCCACCCCTCCCTTTTACCTGGGCTTAAGTCCATTCCCAGTTTCTTTGCCCCTTTCCCGAGTGGCACAGGGGGATGAGGGATGGCAAATTGGGGTTGCGGTTAATTCATTGATTCTGTGCTGTTCCTTACTGCTCCATCTCTTCCGCTGCTTCAATGTGGGGTTCCTCCCACAGGAGAAAGTCCTCCATGAAATTCTTCAATTTGTGTCCTTCCCACAGGCTGCAGTTTTTCATGAACTGCTCCAGCGTGGGTCCCTTCCATGGGTACAGACCTTCAGGAGCAGACTGCTACAGTGTGATCCCCACAGGGCCACAAGTACTGCCAGCAAACCTGCTCCAGCGTGGGCCTCTCTGTCTTGACAGGACCACAGATTGGCCTAAACACAAATGACACAGAGCAACATGCATGGTCTTGCACACCAGACACTATTCTGTTCAATCTCTGGCAGCAGTTCATAACAGAAGCTCCTAAAATTGTTCCTGGAGCAAAACAATACATGTCCATTTATGATCAGATAGTAGGAAAACAAAGGAAGTGAAAACAGTCCTAACTTTCTGTGTTCTTCCTCTTTTCTGGGATGGTCACAGAGAATTAGAATAGTCAACAGTTATCTTACGATGGTAAGATAACTTCTATCTGAAGTCAGTAGAAGGAAACTTGAGCTCAGAGAAGAAACAATCTGTGCCAGCATAGCTAAGTAAAAATTCCTGCTTCTTTTTTCTCTCTTAGTTTTCTTCAATAAGAAGATATTCTACTGTTTTTGAATAACATTGTATGTAACCTGTTTCATCCCTAATTGTATGGCAGGACCTGTAAAACAAATACCCTGTTTCCTTGCAAACTGTTCCAGTGTATACAGACAGACTACTGAACCTCTATACAACCTGCAGCAACTGATTAGAAAAGTAGAGTTGAGGAAAACATGGATTCTTTCAGTGTCCACTAGCAACCAGGCAGGAATCTTGACACGCAAAAAAGTTCTAAGGATCACACTAGAACATACAGAGTATGTCATATTCATCTTACCAGCTTTAGATGGGAGTTCCTTTTTGTAGTAATGACAATATGAAGATATGCTGAGGGTATTTGTGATCTAAGGTTCTGAAAGCTAATGGAACTGAGGCATGACACAGTCATCTAAAACAAGAAATCAAATACCTTTAATTTATTTAAGAAAAATCTCTGCACTGTGCTCCAAAGTTAGGATCTATCATCTAGATTATCCAGATGCACCAAACACATTCCATTACAATAGTACATATATATACGATAAAGCTGGCCAAACACACATTCAGTAAATGGAAGTATTACAGTATTAATCCTTAGCATTTGCAGTTTTCACTTGTCAAGTTCCATGAAACTGTACATACCTTTCAGCTTAAAAAAAAAAAAATAAAAAAATGCTAATTACAGTTTCTGACTGCCTTTTATAAAATTTATGATGCCCTGGAGATCCTTCTATCCATAAATGAAAAAAGAACACACAGAATACTTGTAGCTGTGACTGATCCCCAAAATACGCCACGTTATAAAAGATAAAATATCTTTCTATTTTTAAACATATGTTAAACACCGTGACAAAATAATCAAGGGTAGACGTGAAAGAAGCAGGTATACTGTCCATACTGTATATGTGAGTTCAATGAAATATGGTATTAGAACATAACAATTTACAATGAATTGTACCCTAAATGAGGTTAGGCTGTAGTGACTTTCTTAGTGTACAGTGTCACTCTAAGTAAGGCAACAGTGACCGAATTTATCTCAGAGAAAGTCAGGCAACTTATTTTGGGTCATAATTAAGTTGGAAACCTAGTTCCTTCAGAACATGACTGACTTTACAATGAGGGTGCTGAGGCACTGGCACAGGCTGTCCAAAGAAGTGACAAATGCTCCATCCCTGGAAGTGTTCAAGGCGGGCTGGAACTAGACAATCTTAAGGTCCTTTCCAATCCTTATTATACTATGATTCTATGACTCCATGACTTTGTGATAAAATCACAGGGGTCTTATTCTAGACTCCAAACACAACTGCTCAAATGGGATAACTGCAGGAGTTAAGAGTAAATAAATACTGTAATTTACTCTCAGTTATGAAAGGGCAGTCCTCCAGAGCATCTCATATATATTTAGAATCAAGCCCTTAATTCACCCTTCTTTATGCCTTTGAGATATTACCAGTTATTATAGTCTTCTTTCATTGTAATAAAGGGCAAAAAGCCCCAAAGAAATGTCATATTTATTATGTACAAGTTATTTTCAAAAACCCGATCTCTGAATTAATGTTCACCCATATTCAAGTATCGCTTCCTGAGCACCATTTCTTGTCAATATGCTAGCTTTTTTTAGTTTTCCAAGAACATTCTAGTAGTGAGCAATTTTGATGGTAGCTAACCTACGTAACAGAAATGAAACAAAAGAGAAGGGTTAAAGCTGTGAGCCTTTAAAGCTGATCACTGCTTCTTTGAAACCCTAACCAAAGTCTGAATTCCCATTTAGATGCTTCATTACAAAAATATGTCCTGAACCAAACAGGACATTGAATTAAAATCTGCACTGCTTAGGAGTCTAATGTTAATTCACAAAAAAAATGACATAATTTAAAAAAAAAAAAAAGACCAAAAACCCACTGCTATTTATTTCAAGCCCATTTCTGGATCAGATCTAAGAAGCATAACTTCCTCTTCTTACAAACAAGAAGCGGTTCTTCACGCAGCAGTTAGGTCCTGAGCTCCAGGGAAAACTCTGAATTAGTAAAATGTTATCCTGCATATACTGCTGCATCATGGCCAATCTGTTATACACCATGACCCACAGGTCCAGATATAAATGACAATATTTCACATGAAAATAATTTTGTTTCAAGTTTTGGGCAGGCACTGATTGCTTAGAGAATTCTTATCTGCATTAAGTATGAGCAAAGTTCTTAATTTTCATTTCAGTTGGAAACTAATAAATTCTACCAAGGAGCAGATGTCTTGTCTTTCAGCCTGTGAGCATTTTCAATCCTAGAAAACCCATCAAATTCATATATTTGAATATCACCAAGGGTGTAACTGATCTCTTTTCCATCAGACATATCTGAACCTTTTATTTTGACTAGTCAATAGGAATAAACAAGGAAATTTGGGAACAGAAGTCCCATCTACTGAAAATAACCATGAGGTAGATGTCTACTTAGGTACCTCTAAGCATCTGTCATGGGTGAGGACAGAGTAAGTAGCAACCCACCATGGTATCGATCCTGAGGTTTATTTAAGAACCAAGCAGATTAGGGCTTTTACTCCACTTTTACTTACTCACACTTGCTTTACTTTACTTACTTTACTTACTTACCCACTCCTCTCCAGCGTTATGTTCAAGTGTTGACATCACTTTGCTGCAGGGGGGTCACTGCTGGTCCAGGAAGGTTGGGCAGAAAATCACGTTCATTCATGACATGCTGCTACTCAGTCACCAGCCTTGTGCATTACTGCCCAGCATCCCTGGCCATCCCCTAGCATTTGTCTTCACACAGCTCTCTGATTTTCCTCCCTCGAGAGGGGACGCCTGCAGCGCCTGATCGGGGTAGGCTCGGCGTCGACGAGCTTCAACTCCGAGCAGCAACAGGCACCGCAGGAGCCTCAAGTCCTCGACAGACCTTGCCCAGGGGCCGGCAGCTCAGTGGCCTCGAAGAGGTGACTCACAGGGGGCGGTGCCAGGAGGAGCGGCACCAGCTCCGACTGATTAAAAACTGCCCCAGGGAGCGCGAGCGACCGGACCTCGGAGACCAGGGCGGGTTCGAGGCAGTTTGCTCGGGCAGACGAGCGGGATTGTGAGCACTCGCCCTATGACCCGGGCTCGGTCTGGGAGCTCTGCTCTGGCTGCCCCGGCGGTGGTCAGTGCAGGCACCGAGACAGAGCTTATGCGAGGTGAGGCTGCAGTGCAGAGCTCGGGGTGTAGAGAGCGCCCGCACTGCTCTGCTGAGGGGAGGGTGCGCCATGGGCGGGGCTGCACTCG
>JAOEHY010032037.1:0-24097 GCA_025447955.1 Psilopsiagon aurifrons
AGTTTAGATTGGATATGAGGAAGAAATTCTTTACTGTAAGGGTGGTGAGGCACTGGAATGGGTTGTCCAGGGAAGTTCTGAATGCTCCATCCCTGGCGGTGTTCAAGGCCAGGCTGGACAGAGCCTTGGGTGACATGGTTTAGCATGTGGTGTCCCTGTCCATGGCAGAGGGGTTAGAACTAGATGATCTTAAGGCCCTTTCCAGGATTCTATATTGATGTGAAACAGATAATATTTAAAAAACACCATTGTGTTTACTGGTAATCCAGTTCAACTCACTTGCCTCATCACAGTCCTAATGGCAGACCCAAATCACTAAATTAGAGATATCAGTCATCTTGACTCAGGACCTCATATTCATTTATTATAATGTAAATTAATTAAGAGGCCTCAGATATGATTCTAAGTTTTTACTCCAGCTTTTTCCCCTCTCAGCAATACATTTCTGGTTGGTAGAGAGATTTTCTAAAACAGCACAACTAAATTCCAAAATGGGTATTTTGGACGTGATTCAGAAAATGAGCTTTACCTTTAATGACTTGGCTCCTTTTTTATCTCCAGCAAACATGGACTTTTCATCAAAGTGCATATGGAAGGACCTAATAAAGACAAAATGCAAAACTAAAAGAATCCAATGCTGACATACAGTGTTCCATCAAGCTTGGTGAGCAGCTGATGCCATAAGTGTGCAATACCTTTCCGAGTTCCTAGTTTTTACAAAGTACCTCTTAAGAATTTACTGAATGTTATCAGTTCTACTGCTCAATCATTGTAACTTGAAATACGTTATTTACAGTTTTGTTGAGAATTTTCTTCACTCCATTTCCACTGATCAAGATTTCTTTCTAATGTACACTGCAACTGTCTTAAATGTTCACCTTTCAGTTGACTGTTGTCTGACCACATCTAAAACACCTACCAACATTATTAGCAGGGACAGCAACAAAACCACACAGAATGTTACAAATCACAAAAATTAGCAAGAAGAAACCAGACTAAAAAAACTTCACAGACTAAACAGAAGAAAAGAAGGGATGGCTAAAACCCCAGAAGTTAAGTCTGTGATAAAAGCTGGATTACTCACTGGATTCTTCTTATACTGAAGAATCAGACAAAGCAACAAATAGAGAGCAGCAGGGTGTTGTGTAGGGTTTGGGGGAGGAGGTGAATTTTTTGTTTAATTTTTTGTTTTTTAAAGATTGGTATATTCAAACTGAAAAATATTAATCTCTTCCTGCCAAATGTAACAATTCATCTTGGTCTCCCATTACTTAATGCTATTTCTTCATTCCACTCTCCTCCTTGTCCTATCCTGTCAAGGACTCACCTGCTCTCACTTGCGAATATAAATGCGAATTTCAAACAGTTAATAAAAAAAAAAAATCCTATGCCTTACTTGGTGTCCCTGAAGATATCCAGTAAGAGAGCTTTAGATTCAGCATCCTCATGGCCATTTCCAGTGTAAAGGTCAACAACTGAACGCTCAAAGTATGGTGCAACCTTTGACAAAGCACGCAGCTCTATCAAATACAGGAAATACAAATTTTTGAGCCTCCTTGGTCCTTCTCCTTTTGTTTCAACAGGGTCAAAGCGGCGAGTAAACTCCTTCACATTTGGTCCCCAGCAAGGCTTCCCCCACGTTTCTATACAGAGGGGAAAAAAACAAACAGGGGAGGGGGAAGTAAAAGATACATATTTAGAATGAAAAAAACAACTAACTACACATCAAAAAAAAAAATCAGAAAAAAACCAAATACATATTATAGATACCTTAGAATTCCATCCAGCAATTTTAAATAGACTTAAGTTACCTTCAAGAAGATAATTTGCACACAGATGCAAGTTGATGCTAGCATGAAGTCCAGAAATGAGCTTATAAAACACTCTTTTCTCAAGGCAAAGACCTATCCAGGAAAAAAGGCAAACAGACCCCGAATTAAATACTGGAAATAATGTATTAAAATGAATATACCTTGATATTTCAGTAATGCAAGTCCACATTGTTTAGATTTCAAGAGTTACAATTACAGCACTTAAGCACTGTTAGTAATTCCTTATATTCATCATGGGAAAAAATTGCCACGTATTTTTTTATACAAAGCAGTACTAAGAATGAAGTTTGACACTTCTTACTTAGTATTTTAGTGTTCTAATAAACACAATCAAATAAGCATGTGGTCAACTAGTACAGATAAATTGCCAAACAAAAATATGACGCTTACAAGGTTTAAGCGATAAACTTCAAATAGTCTTGCATTTTGACAATCTGGAGGACAAAGCTATACTGTGGCACATCCTAATTAGAATTAAACCTACCACTGAATTAGCAACTTTACAGAAAAACATCAAACACCCCAGAAAACTTTCTGGCATTGGAAAACAGCAAAATATTTCTTCCCAGCTCTAATGTAAATTCACTGAAAATTTAAATACACAGAGCAAAACCTTGCAAAATATGAGTTTAATAGGTACTGAATTCTACAGTGGAAACAGAAATGCAATGGCATTGGGTGGCCAAAACAGAATTTAAATGCAGAAACTACAATACCGCTTACACCCAGGGACAGAGATTACACTTGGAATTAAGGAGTTTGTTCTTTCTCAAAGGTATGTTTGGGTGACTTCCCTGCCACAGCAATTTCCGCAAATGGAAGAAGGAACAGCTGATGGTGAAGCCTATCTGTGAGGCTGAGATATGACCTCATTTACAAACACTACTTATTAAACAGCAAATAACTTTGTATGCTTTCCTAAAACAGCACCAAGTCAGAGATTTCCAACTACTCAAGTAAAAGGCTTATGAGAATGAAATTTAAAATTAAATACATTTAACTCATTTACTTTTCCACATACCTCCAAAATGTGATTTTAATTGCTACCACTGTAATGTTTTCCATTTAAATATGAATAAAAAGCAATCGCTTTGCCTTCTGAACACACATTACACTCATGTTAGTTTATATACTGGGAACAGAACCATCAAAAACTTTGCTTTTTTTTTTTTAAGCTGTTTTTAAATAAAAAGTCTTAGCAATGTTATCAATAACAATGTCCCCATTTAAATGCCTAAAATGAGCAGAAAATTCGAAGTAGCTGGTATTGGAGTGAAGTCCCTCTTTATAAAAGGTGAAACAGTGAAGGCTTTAAAGGAACAGACCATCTGAATGACTGAGATTTCCAAAGACCCTCAAGAAAAAAAAAACCATTCTTTGAACAGCACTCAGAAGTTCTGCACAATTTATTAAGGATTCCACACTATGGAAAATACTTGAGGAGATGGAAAAAAAACCTACTACAATGGTTCTTCTAGTGAATTTAACATTATATTAACCCATCCAAGAGCTTTTACCTTCTAGCCATGTGTAGAAAGATTCTCCTGCAAATACAAGGTATATGGTTAAATGAAGAGCATTCATTTTCTGCATCACAGTAGTTTTGAATTACTACGCGTACTAACATTAGCTGCCATCTGGACTTAAAGCTAAAGAATTCAGCTATTAAAGTGAGAAGAGGCACTGAAGTGGGTTAACGTTGAGGTTAGTTTAAATCTGTGGTGGTTAAAATAGGAGAAATACAAGTATAGGCACAACTAAGCTGTTGGTCAGGCATTCAGAAGTGTACAGAAGCACAAGCCTCATTAGATGCTCTAGTGGTGGAAGACACGATGGAAGAGCGTAATTGTATCTGATAAGCCTTTATCTTGACTGTTTTCTGCAGATTTCCTGCAGGCTTAGGTCTTTGTCTGAGAGCTTTCAACTGACTGAAAAAACCTTAGTCTGTCTCACTGTAGTCAGACCAAATTTTCTCCCCACTCTCTCTCCACCTTCCCAAAACCAAGGACATTCAAGAAAGTACACAAAACACTGTCCCTCTTCTTTTAAGTAACCTGACATTAGTATCAACCAGGCTCAGCAGGAGACCCAAGAATCCTTTAATCTATGCATCTCCAGTTACCTTGCTAGTTAACATTATCACAACCCATATTCTGTTACAAAGATAAGAATCAACAACAGAACTATATTCTGCTCTTATCCACTTGTTCCCCCACTCCAAATGAAAGAATTATCTCAATAAAAGCATTTTCTGAGCAATCATCTGCCTAAAATCATAGTTCTCCTGCCCCTTAATGCAACAGCAATAAAACGAAAAATCAGATCTCCAAAACTCTTTCATGCTTACTTCATTTCTGCAAGTCAAGCAAAACAAGGTGACTTACCATCATCTCCTCCTTAGGGGAAAAGAAGGAAACAAAACAGAACAAAATTTAAAAATCCATAAGCGTTAAAAAGATCATTTCCACAGCAAAGCAGTAATAAAACACAGGCATTACTACAAACACTGAGAAAACAATAAATGCAAGAAACCTTATTTAATCTACAAAAAGTAGGCTACTTTCCACCTTTCTCCTCCTCAGCACCACCTGAGATTAAACAAATAATAATAAAGTCACTAAGAATTTGAAATCTTAGTAGCAGCTTATTCGCATATTCTTGAAAGCTATGTTTCAGCTTCAGAAAGATGATTAGGAAGTCATCTTTTTCGTATTATGCAACAATATTACCAATGTTCCTTTCTGAAATTCTGACCCCCGAGTTAAACTACTGTCATGGGTTCAGCAGTAGCAGTTTTTAAACTGTTTAAACTGTTTTTACAGTTTAAAACCATGACAACTACTCTTGAACTTCTTTTCATTTGTGTACACCAGCAATAAATTATCTTAATAGTTATCATTACTAAAAGCCACCTTGATTTTCTAGTATGTGGTGATGTTTTCTAAGTCAATCTATTGGCTAGCAGTTAATTTTTAAAGGGAAATGAGACACATTGATGGAGAAAGTGGATTCACTTACAACACCAGGTTATAGTTTTCTATTTAAACACTTAAACCCCAAGTCACCGGCACACTTATTTTACCCATTCTTGCAGATAACTGAGCCTTCCTAAGTATCCACTCTTTCATCAAATAATGCAATTATCTGTACATTTGTAATACACTAAATATTATGGATGGAAACTGTAAAGCTACGTTATACCACAATGACTATGAGCTAACGCAATAATGCTCTAGAAAAAAACTCTAACCAACCACCAACCAACCAAGGGAAGAATAGAGTGTACTGATTTTTTTATTGAACTTTAACTCCTTCCCATCCACACTGGAAAATTACTGTGACACTTACTAAACAGTTTGAGATGTATTTTAGTTTTCACATTAGCTCCCCTGACATTAATAAGCCTATTCCTATGCAATAATATTAAGCATGTATGTTATCAAGTCTCACAAATCTTTGTCCAAGTATTTGAAAATGAACAGCTACTTCTACAGAGGAAATTAAAAAAGCAGAAAGCACATCTACCTACTAAAGATTATTATTTCTATCACTTTCATTGTGAAAGTCACTATATTAAAAGAAATGCATTAGAAAACAAAACGAGCAAGACCTACCTCTACTAGGCGCCAGCGGATTTAAAGGACGGTAAACAGATCGAGGCCTAAAAAATAAGTTAGAGAACATAAAAATCAGTTTTAAGCTAAACTGAAGTGCAAATATAAAAGATAGCTTCCCCTCACTCCCAATTACTTGAAGCAGTTTTCTTCATAGATGCTGTTCCACACTCTCCAAGCAGAGGGCCCCTTGTATCCAGTGTACCGTTCTGGATTCAGAAGCAAATCCACATACTGTGCATCTGGAGATCTCTCATCTAAATAGGAAATCTTTTGTTACACATTCTAACTCATCAGTTAAAAAAGACTTTATCTTAAAAAACAGTCACTGATTTTAATATAAATAAGAGGTCTTATATAATACTATTCTGTCTTCTGGATGAATTATAGATGCATTGTACATAAAAATACAACAATATCCACAACAAACAGCTAGAAAGTACAGAATTTATTGCAAATGTGGCCACAATTTTTACAATTTCTGAACACCCATATGGCTTCTTCAGCTCCATCATACACACTTGTCATGCAATACATTCTCTCACGCTATGCTAAGACATAAACAGTGTTTTGTTTTAAATGGGCTTCAAATTCAGGATTGATTTGCCTGGCAGTATTTCATTGGGAGGGTTGCTTTTTTGAAGTGAGTATACTGCTAAAAGTCCTTCTTAATAAAGACAAGGCTGAAGAAGTGCATCTTGTAGCTGGTATGTATTGTGTATTTATTAGCTAAATCCCTTCCCCCCCCCCTTGTATACTGGCAGAGAATCTGGATCACATCGCTTAAATGAAGAAACCTTCAGTATATTGCAGAATGCTCTATTAGTTATGGCAAGAAACATGTTATTTTAGTGCATTTAATCTCTGAAGTTCACTACAAATTCAAGCAAGATATCCAAAGAAAATTGTGAAATAGTACTCTGCTTAAAACCTCTATATGAATAGAAACTTAAGTTTTGAGCTACAACTAGTAAAAAGCAGGAAGAATTTCCTCCTCTTTGAAATTCTAGAACAACTCATACTTAAAAAAACCCCACATACAACACATGCCAGTAGTCCAGAGACTTATTCATAGGAATAGGCCAAGCACTGCCACTGAATATATCCTCAGATGTCAAAAAACACCACAGAGTGGAAACTGATCTAAAAAGAAGAGATGATTCTGCATGAGCAGTTAAGCCTTGCTTCAGCAGTAACAGCAAGAACAAAATAAAGAGACAGACACAAAAGACACAAGACAGTAAGTGCCAGATGAGACAATGTCAAATTACAGCTTTATTTATTTCTTTGACAGCATGCCTGACCTAAGTAGTTCCTACATTTCCTGGGCACCTCAGGTCTCCGCTTTTTCTTCTCATTACCCATATAAAAGAGAGTCTGTGGGGCAGCACAACAGAAAGATGGAAAGCTGACCTGGGCTATGAAGTTTTTTTCAGCTAGATCAATTCCCTTATCTAGTTTATCATTAAGCCCAACAAAAACCTTAAAGTAAAAAGTAAAACCGATTCTATGGTGGTATGCTACAGTTGTGTGAATTAAGAGCTCTCTCACCATCAGAAAGAGACAACAGGAAGACAAAAGGGTTTCTACCTCCTCATGTCTCTCCCAGTAGTTACCCTCCCTCATGTCTCCCTGCTTCAGCTCACAAACTCACCTGATAAGCCAATTCACCACAACAATCCAGGAGATGCAAGGGAGAGGGCACCTCACTCTCCTATTATTCAAATGAGCTGAATCAGCTTAACATGCAAAAAAATGCACTGGAAAAACACAGCTCAGAGCAGTACATGCCCCTTCAGCAGGGCACAATGTAAGGAGAGATGGAGTTATAATCAGGAACCACTTAAGTTAGTATTACTTCTAGAAGAAATGCTCCTAAACTATACCTTTCTCAACTGAGTCCTCTTGAAAATGTAACCAGGCAGCTCGAAGACAGTGGGGAGAACTGTAGCTTATTGCATGTAATAGTTCAGATTCACAGTAACGCTCACAGACTGTTTATTACACACACAGCTTATACAGAAAACTTTCACAGAGCAGACACAGCAGAAGTGCTAAAAGAAAACTGGGTCTGGAAAGTCCATCAGAGCTGTTACTTTCTCGGTGACTTCAAACGTTAGCCTAAAGGTAGATTAAAACACTTTCTATTATGCTCTAAGTCTTCCTAGCTTTTTAAGGTATTTACTGGAAAGGCCTTCAGCAGTCATTCCTGAACTTGGCAGTTCTCATGTTTTTCTGAAAAACATTCCTTTGAGCTTTGACCATCACAAGCAAACAAAAAGATTTACATATGCAGAGCAGAGGGAAGACACAATCTAGTATCCTAATGTTTTAATAAGGAAGTCCTTTCAGGTAACAGGTGAATTTAGTGCAGAGATCATCTGGAATCATACCAAGGCTGGAGGAGGAACAAACTCAGTCTAAGCATAGAGAGAAGAGCAACAAAAACAATACAGCAGCAAGAAACAACTAGCCACAAGTAATTTGTGTTGTATTTGTGCCACACGCAACTACTTTTGTGAGATTTTTAAAAATTAGATGCTAACCCCTCCCCTTTATCTTCTTTGTTATTTCCATCAGTCTCCTGTTCACTATACCAAGAGGAAGTAACAGCGAATACGGACCGTGTAGACTACCAAACGCTCCTTATAAAAAATTGAGTCCTTTGCATGTATGATGATATAAACTGTCAAATCCCCATTTAGCACAAAATTAACTTTTTAAAAACAGTTATTTGCAGAGAAACGGTAATGTTTTGTGGTTTTTAAGAGACAGCAAATAGAACAAGCACTGTGAGAAAGCTTAAACATTTTTACCATCAAGTTCACAAAAATGATCCTGTGAATCATCGTATCTTGCCCAGTCAATGAAAGCCTCTTTACTTTGGTTACTGAGGGGGAAAAGAATACATTTGATTTTAAACTTTTAAATAAACAACATCAATAAGAGTTACTGAAAGAAACACAATCCACATACAGCAGTTAACTTGAAATTGCATTCTGAATTACTGTATCTGAAACTCAAGAATACATGGAGTTACTGCTTGTCACTGGAGAGAGATTCAAGCAGGCATTAACTGCAATACTTTAAAAAGTCACCTTCATGTTAAGACAGCAAGAAAGATTCTACCGTCATTATCTGAACAAACTGTGCTGCGGCAGCAACTTCGTTTAGTAGGAGCTTGGTAAAACACTTTCATAGCATACATTTTTAACACTTCAAAATACTCCTTCAGCAGCTGTCACTTAGGGCAAGGGAGAGAGGAGGAATAATCATATTTTCATAACCTATACTTTCAATGAGTTCTACAATAGTTAGCCTTGCTTATTAGTGGGAGACTAATAAGCAAGTGGATGCCTAAAAGCCACTTCTAAGCTAAATTATGCTATGAATATGATTTATCTTAAGCCTTTTAAATAATAATGGTATTCCATTTTCAAAGGTGTACTGTACCAGAGATAAGCACTTTGAAGTTCCCATGCTATGAAATACAAACAGTGCAAAAACTGAATGCTTTCTTCTATGTGGCGCAGAACTACTGATGCCACACTACAGACGGCAAAATGTAAGAGAAGTTAAGACTGGGAATTTCGCTCCAGGGCACAGTGAAGCACTTCAAAATAATGAAAACAACCTATTCTGTTTGATCAAATTAGTACTAGCTCACTTCTACAAACACAGCAATTCTGTAACACAATACATTTCCACCTTCTGCCAAATCAAAACAGGACACTCATACTTGGCAATAAGTGAGGAACTTCTCCAGTAATTACTAGTAGGCAAGACTTGATAATCACAAGTAAAACAGCTGATAAAAAAAAATATATAATCCAAAACCATGAGGATGATGCACTGCTAGGCAGAGAACAGAGAGGTTTGCCTAGAAAGCACAAACTCTTCCTGCACTTGCAGGATCCTCTCCCAGCTTTAACTGTCAGTCTTACTTTCGCAAAAGACATTCTCTTTAGCTCTTCATATGTGTACTCAATCTCATATTCTTTTGCCCTAAAGGAGTGAAGGAAATCTAATAGGTTCTTACTTCTCCTAAAAAAGCCTTGGGTAAGGGCTCTGCCCAGTTTGGTTTACAGCACCGCAAACCAGGCAGAAGCAGTCACTCTTTCATAGCAGTCCCAGTTTGTCAGATGACAGAGCAAAGAGTTTCAACATTTCTATCAAGTAGAACTGCTGAAATCTGTGGCAAAAGGCACTACGCCTCTTCATCAACAGTGAAGAATTGATTTTTCTATTTCTACTTTTGAAAGGTGGGGAATCTAGTAGAATGCAAGTTTTCCTAAGTGCTGTTCCACACACTTTCCTACTCAGGGGCAACACCATCCTGCAGAATTCCTCTCACCCAACCTTGATAGTGCCATGCAACAAGTACGATCATTGATCTAAGCTAAAACTAACTTTGCCAACAACACAAGTAACTCAACTAGCTCCCTGATCTGGTTCACTGAATGATCACAAACAGGCACATCAGTGTAACAGATGGGCAGAGCAGGACAGAACTCCTTAATCCAGCACAGTCATCAAGAACGAAGAGTGATACTGGTAAAAAGTAGAAAAAGAGGTAGGGTTATTTGCAAGTTTTCTTTGAGTCTTGATGCTGTAAGATACCTTTTTCACCTCTTGCAAATAGTATCAAAGTGTACTTAAAAGAAGTCTACTTACAACACCTTCAGATGTTCTTGCATCATTTCACATTTACTTTTTAATGAGTTATGGAAAGAATGAAGAACAAAAACTAGCACACTGCAAAAACAAGACAGACAAAATGAAATCCTCCTTTGTTACAATTTTTGTACTCTTGTTGCTAATCACAGCATACCTTAAGGTACTGTTAACTGCTCCCAGTTTGTTAGCCTGCTCACAGTCTTCCAATTCTTTGGAATTATTTGCCGCTTTTGAATACTGGAAGAAAGTTCAATATTTATTACGTAAACGAATTACATACAATTCTCTGAGAACAGGTGACGTGAAAGGTATTTCTAGGTTTAGCAGTGAACTGGCAAATATTAGGGAAGTTTCTCAGATTCCTGATGCAGTAAATAATTCTGGAACATTTCTTATTTCCTTTTCTTCACTTTATTTTATCAAGCCCATTGCACTCTGTGGGTTAAACTACCACAGAAAATTCAGCTAAATATCTAAAAATTCTGTTTCTTTTGCCTTTTCTTTCTGTTTAAAATAAATGGAGTTCTGAAGTGTTTCAGATACTTACTTACAGTCTTATAAAAAGACCTTGAAGACAAGCAGTGTCATACCTAGGAACATACCTTGTATTTTGCAAGCATAATCATACCCCAAGTTGCATTAGTCATTTCAGTATGTTTGGTCATTTTCCCCTCATGTTTCACTTAATCCTATTCATTGACATGCTTTAGTCATCCACAGATGTGAAGACAGACTTTTCAAGCTGAACTCAAGCTTTGGTTATTTGAAAGCCAGAATTGAAGTATTTAAGCTGAACCCTGATTCTATGTATTTTTTAGAAAGTAATCCACTAAAATAGAGTTACTACTACAATAACTCTAAGGAAAGCAAGTGAAGAATTAAAGATTCGATTCCACTATTCTACAAAAGCACAGTTACATCAGCAGGGGATTTGTCCAGTGAGTCAGCTTAAAGCTCAAAAAACCCTTTTAACAGTTTTGGAACATAACAGGTAGCACAGTTTCCTTTTTCAGACTGAGTCTTAGGTTTACACAGATTTCTATGCTATTGCAGTCCTTAAGAAACAAAGAAAATTATTTAATGTTAAGTAACTGATAGCTCCCATAAAGCTAAACTGCTAGCTTCCCTTCACTTCAGAGCACATACATGCTGACGTGAACATTTACTATCCAAAACTAGCTGAAAATAAAAACAGAAGCTAAAGGCCTTGGTTAACCCTTTGGAAAACAACAATAATAATTTGATAAATTTAAACCAAAAAGGAATAGTTCATATCTGAAGACAGGCTTGTGGTCAAGATGCAGAGGCAAAGCAGAAGTACAATATGTATCACAATACTTGTCAATAAAAATAAAGGATTTAACTAAAACCATTTAGATGAGTAGGAAATACGACTTCCTTTAAAAAACGCATTTTCCAGAACCAGTACAAGGAAAAACAGCAGAACCAACTGAAGACCAAGAAATGAAGGTGATTAAAACCCCCAAGTATTTTTAACCTAAAAAACCCAAATAATTTAAGTCTCATTAGTGGCCTTGCCCATAAGAAATATTTACTCTAGAAGGAACTTCTCATTCAATTTTCTTGGGTTTCCCAGGTGTGGGGGCTCATTCTTTAGCATCATATGAATGTCAAATGGAAAAATATGAACAAAGAACAGATGTGACCTAGAATGAAACAGATATTGCTGATGAAACGACATATGAGATGCTGAAGTAAACATCCTGCATGTCTAGAGTTGCAAACCAAACCCTACCCTGAAGTGAAAAAAAATACTGCCAAGAATATAATCCTAAATTGAAGGTTTCAAACAGAATGAACATTCAAGTCTCAAAACATTCAACCAGTCCTCACTGTTCTCCAGTGCTCAACAGCAAATAGCTATCAGATCAGTGCTCTCTGACCACTGACTAGTCCTAGACAAAGTATCTGTTCCTGCCAAGGCAGGATCTTGTAAGAGCAGTGTCTGGAAGAAAACAGAAAAGAGGTGGGCAGGAAGTAAAATATTAAGTTAAATGTTGTAACTTTGAGTTACTACATCCCAATCTCTGCTTCCAAGATTAATATAGCAGCTGTCACGACAGCTACAGTAATGTCTATTCTCCCAAAACATGTTCACCAGTCAAACGTAACAGGACTACTGAAAGGGAATCTACTTTGTGCCTCTTCAGCACCATTTCAAAAAGCTTATCTTGGTTACAAGAATTAAACAGACCTTGTATCATAGCTGCACTTTTGCAGCGAAGCTCTGCAAGTGTAACCCTGGTCCTTATGGCTTGATGAGCTTTCAAAAGAACTATTCTTTCCATTGTTTAGCACCAAACAAATAAAAATACCTCTCAATAGCCTAAATAATGCTCTAAGTTTACAAACTCATCAAGGCAATGGGAAACTGAACAGAAGGCAAGCACTTTAGACCACAGACAACTTCCCCACAGTATTTTACCCTAAGTATATCTACTGCAGAGATTATATCTGCCGTAATTAAAAAGATGCCTTTGAGGTTTTCACCTTTCCAAGGCAGACACTGTTAGGATCAAAGAGACCAACTGGACATGCATCTACCCAGGAGAAAACACACCTTTTCTTTCTTTTTTTTTTTCCCCTCCTAAACTAATACCTAAAGGATAATCCACAAGAGGCAGGACACTCCCAAATGGACCAAGCACAGGCTAATAGCACAGTACTTGCATAGTCATTGAAACAAAAAATTCATACTAAGATGAGTCTGATGTTTCCTTAAAAGGCATATTAAGTGACTCCAAGAAAGACCTTGAACTGAATCATAAGAAGGAAGAAAATGGTGTAGCTATGATTTAAATGGGCCCTGATGACAACTTTCCTGCAGAAATATTTAATTTTCTTACAGAGAAGCAACAGATATTAGTGTCTTTGTTCTGCCACAGATTTGGAATTGCCAAATTTTCAGTACTGTAGCTGGCTGCAACACCTAGGAGGCAATTCAAAAGAAATGACTGCAGCAAATATACCAGCAAATGAGAGATTCCCAAATAATCTATCCCAGTTCCTTTACTGTAGTGAAAGCAAAAGGTGTCTGATTTTTAACTTCCAAAATTGAATTTGATATGCCCATGTGAAGTGTCTGGAGAACAGCATACCCTACAGCTATTAATTAATATATTCGTTACGGCTCTCAAGATTATCAATGAGGAAGTTCAAATGCCTGTGAGAAGAATCTTTTCTAAAACGGTCTTTAAAGTCTTGAAATGCCTCTTTAGGAGACATCCAGGAGTCAGTTTCTCTACAGTCAAGCTTGAAAGAGAATACTCTCAATATTAAAAAAAAAAAACAAACAAACAAAAAAACCCAAAAAAGATAATTGGCAACAGATTATTCAGCTGAAACTCAACATCTTCTGCCCAGAGACAGTGCCAAAGATGTTCCAGAACTACTACTGCTACTTGCACTGAAACAGTGAATGACTGATATTTAAACCACATCAGTGAGAAAGTTGCTCCTTCTCCAATCAGCATAAACCTTTAAAGAGGCACACTTTACTTCTGAATGAGCTTAACAATGTATATATCAACAGTAGATGAGACTTCCTCTTGAGCTAAAGCTTGGCCAGACTTGCCTGCACTCTTTCGGACAGCAGAACACAGAAGTCATCAAATCACAATAAAGTATACCTCTTATCTATCTTTGGTAATCTTTCTTGGCATAAAGCCAGTATTAATGGTCACTGATGATACGGTGAACCTCACTCAGGTAAGCAAGTGCCAACTATGCCTGTCCAGCAGAAAGTACTGGGCAGGATGGAGATATGATAGTTAAGCAAGAGTAAGTAGGAATCTGCAACACAGCCAAGGCACTCAACAGGCAGATCTCTCATATGGGCACTGTTATCCCATTAAACGCTAAAATCCTTATTCTTGGGCACTGTGCTTAGGATTCGGGGGTGGAGAAGGGTTGTTGGTCTTTCTGCTCTGACCTCTTTTCTGGGCATATATACATACCCTCTTTACTTCCCTGGGTTTCCTAAGAGCACTTGGTGATCTAGGAAGAATCACTTGGAGAGAAGCAATCAAATGCCAGCAGCACAAACTGACTACTTAAGCTTGCACTGATCACTTGAACACATATTGTCTTTAGACTAATTAGACTAATGACCTGCTCAAGATTAAATATGGCAAAACTACATGCAATCCTCCAGGCTCCTTCAATATTAGATGTTGTGGTTGTACATGATGCTTACAAAAGATTGCACTCCTATTCCCCTTGTGCATCTTAGCCTGTGGCTTTATAGAAGGTGGCCTGTATTCAAAATGAAAAAAGAATTTTGTATCAGGCATTCTGTGGCCATGTTGATGCCCCTGGTCATTCACTGATTGAGAGCTTGTCATAGCTTGATTCAGAATGGTATGACAGTACCAGCTATGCCAGAAACACTATTATACATAACAGTAAAATCGTAAAGCCACATACAGGAACTGGTAAGTTATGTTAACATTTTCATCACTGTGCCAAGACTGAAGGTTTGTAACAAAAAGTCACACAGCTACTGCAATGTTCAGTTTAAAAAAAACCCAAACACAACAGTAAGAACTTCGCAAACAAATGATTATTTACCTTATTAGAGCTCCCAGCCTTAATTCCAACTGGTATTTTGCTCTGAAAACAAAAAAAATAATCAGTTTTTAGATTGTTCATCGAAAGTACCATGCTTGATTAAAATCCACAAATTAAATACCATTCCTACAGAGATCAAAGTAAACTTGTTTTTAAATAATTAACTTGCTCCTTTACCTTCTCAACTTGTTATATCCAAAACAGTGCTAGAGCTTAGAATATTCTTCAAGTTATTTGTTTCATTAGTAAAATGACTAAGATTTTAAAATACTTTGGTTGTATTTCTGCTTATGAAATAGAAAACAGTTCTACTGTCACTTATTTAAGTTCTCATTAGTAAATATAGTTAGAAAATTATTAGACACTGAAAATTTGCAACATTTTTAGACAAATAACCTTTTTCTATTTTATATTATTTGATCCATACCTCAGGACAAGGCTCTACATGACAATCTTTGATAGAACAATGGCCATCATCAGCCCAAAATGGGCACGGTCTCTTCAGGTTGACCTAAACATACAAAAGCAAAAGTTTAAAATTGACACTTACATAAGACAATTTTTTCCAGGGGAGGGAAAAAAAAAAAAAAAAAGAAGCTCTCAGTATCAAGAAATTCTTTAAAATTAAAGGAGAGGATACAATGAAAAAGCATTGAATTCAGGTTTGAGGGGCTTTGTGGGAGTCTGGTCAGTTGGTTGGTTGAACTACTCCCTCTCTGAGTATACAAGATGAAGCTTGCTGCAGTAGAATGATTAGTCACAACGGTCTCCAATGGAGACAAATACATAGTATATTAAAGCACAAATTAAATCTCTTACCACTAACTTCAAAGCAGTAAATAAACTACTAAAATGAAGGCAAATCAGTCATATGTTGTTCTAAAATAGTTGTAGTTACAATCAGTTTACTTGTACTATACAGATCAAGAAAATACATTTGATGTAGGACAAACTAGTGCACGAGTTTCATAATTCAAATAAGCGCTTCAGTGATTGCAGATTTCAAGAAATAAAAACAGGCACTCATTACTATATACATCATAGCTAGTCAAGAAAGAATGAGTATCATAATGTCCTCAAATTAGGGATCTGATATAGCACAAATAGAAATAATGAAGAGAAACCACTTCAGAAACATCACCAGCAAACCCTGTCATGATTAGTGCTCCTATTTTTCGTAATATGGCACAATTAAGGCAAGAAGTACACATACATTAGCACATACTACACTGCAAGAGATTAAAACACCTTACTACATTTAACTGCCAATGTGAAAATCAGTGAAGCCAAAAAAAAGAACCCAATCCCATCTTTCCTTTAAATTAGCCTTACACAAAGAAACATCACTGATACAACCTAAGTGGCCTGGTTTTGGGGTGAATACAGTAATAGAAGCCAAATGGCTCCAGTCACTGAACTGTCAAACCTGAGACTCAGCAATAAAAAAGCCTGATTTTTTTAATTATTATTATTATTATTTTCTGCCTGGCATTATACATCATATATTAAACACCAGGGAAACTAGATCAATATGCCTCTGATACAGAACCGGCACAGTATGAAGAATCTGAGATGAATTATAGCCAGATTTTACTCTCCCTAGTCTACTCTATTATTTTATTAATAAATAGAAATAATAGAAATAGAAAACAAAACTATGGACCTGAAATAAAGACACAACTTCTGCTCCTTGAAGGATAAATTGTTCTGGGAATGCACCCAAATTAAAGTAAAACAAAAAGAATTCCCTCTTCAAGTGTTCTGTCAATACCACAGGAGATCCCCAACGCCTAAAACGTAATGTTTGACTTGCTCAACTGCCCTTTATTATACTAAATTCCTCTACCAAACTTTTCAGCAAGTAAGTTCTCTCTGTATTTTCAACACACACATACAAAGTTAATTGCTATAGAACGTGAAGGAAAGACTCTTTCCCGGGTTTTCATTTTGATATACTTATTCAGCACGACTGGGAATTGTAAATTCAGCTTTAAAATGGTAAAGAGATTCCTCACTCAAAAAAACTCCAGCAAGACATTCAACAGATAGTATGACTTCTTAGAAGTGATGACAATTATCTTCTAGTTACAGTTCAAGCCATGCTAGCACAGATACATTAAAAGCAAAGATTTTAGGTTGCTTTACCCCCTTTCCTCTAGTCACTCTACAAACACCATCCCTAGGAAAAAAAAAAGTGCAAAATTCTGGAACTTTTTGTACCTGCTCACTCAACGTCTTCTTTAAATAAAGCACAAAGTGTTATCTTTTACATCACTTTCACAATAAGACCTAATACATAAAACATGCCCCTCCCACTGACATAGTTAGACTACAAACTCATCCAAAGTAAACTCAAACAATAAAAAATGCTAACAACTTAGGAAGATACAAGCAATTTATGCAGTAACTTCTTACACAAAGAAAACTGTAAATATAAGAATACTGCTGTCTAAAGTGCAGGTTAATTCAGAAAGAACACCTGTAAATGTACTAGTCCTAGATCTGAGACAAACTAAAGTTGTACAGTGCCTGTACTTTAATCAATACCTATCATTCGATGACTATACCAAACTTCCGCTTTTTCAGGGTGTGATGTATTAATTTCATTAATATCATTTACAGTATTATTCATTAATTGTCACAGATTAAAAGTTAGACTTGTTATCATGAGGCTTCCATAGTCTGCATGCTTTGATGTATAAAACTCTACAGAGACAAAATTTTTTATTTCCTTCTTTCATTGAGAAGTGTTCCCCTATCCAGAAGCCACTCAGCACAATTTCAGCAAGAGTTAAAAGAAAAAACTTTTCTTCCTCCTTCAAATATTTGCTAGTCCATTCAGTATTATATGACTGTTGAACTATAACACAGTGGAAACACTGTGGCTGGTAATTAGAAATGTTCATGACCCAAATTCTGTTACAAACTAAATTACTTCAGAGTAGGAGTGTTTTCACACCAGAACAAGTACACTTCCCCTATGCTTACTCAGTATTTACTTACACTGTAGTTGACCTAGATGATCATTGCCTACCCTCACAATTTCCACATGCATCTGTGTGCTTAACAGCATTTTCAGGATCCTTTGAAAGGACATAAAAAAAACCCTCTTCTGTTGCTTATTCAGAGAAAGGGTGAAAAAAGATGACTTACTCAGTTTGCTTGTTTAACACAAATTCTTCCCTGTCACACCTGAAAGTACTAAGTAATTTATGGTGATGGGTGGACTGCACACCAGCCCTTGTAATTGCACATTCATTAGGAAGATGGCATAGGATTGTAACACACCATTAAAGTATGTTCTGCAGAACCACTGTTAAGATTAGCTCTAAATTTATAAGATGAAGTTACTGTTGTATAAAATCCATATACCTGTTGCTCATCCTCTTCAAATACTCTGCTTTGTATCTTTCTGGTGCTTCTGGAAAACCTAATTACCACTACTATGTGATGTATTATGACTGAAGTTGCACATATGTTGTTTTTCCTGAAAAGTGAAGTTAGAACTGTACCATGGAGCAGCAGTTGATTCAGGGTGAAGTTACACATTACTGCTTGCTCAGACTAGAAAAGTAAGATTCCAGCAGTTTTTTCTCCTTCCTCACATTCATAACCTTATCTTGCACTGAGTTTAATACTTGTCTGATACCAGATCAGCTTGATAGCTTGCTACATCCTGAGAGGGAAGAAGAAAAAATAAAACCCAGCAAATTTCAAGCTAAATATATCTGCAAAGAGAAATATCAGGCTTCAAAGTCTGATTTTTCTTATTAGTCTAATGCAGAGAAAAACAGTATTTCAAGTCATTAAAAAGTGTTATTACATACTACTTGAAAATTGAGTACTTTCACCAGTTTCTCAAAGGAATAACAGTTCTCTAGATAGCAAATACTAAAATTAGAACTAAGACAGCAACTTATAAAAAAGGAAATCATTGCAATATTTCAGTTCCAAACTACGCAGGTTTCTTAGAAAACAAGTACTGCATGCTGTCAGGAATTTGCTCATATACAATCCTTTCTAGACGCAGCAGTACAAAGATACTGCCTTTAGTAGTAGTCATGATTTACTGGCACTGACTCAAGGATTAACACAGCAAACACAACTTACTACCAACATAACTGTCAGGGACTGAAAAGCTGCTACAATCAAATTAAAGAGCTGTTGGCTTCTAAAAGACAACTTAGTACAGACAAGTTGATTTAATGTGTAATACTCCCTATATTTTCTGGATTTTATTTAAACTATTCAGGAAAATACCATTCTAATTGTACCTTGTAATATCTGAAGTAATCACGTTCTTGCAGTTTCTGTATTTTGGGGAAGATCTTGAAAGTATTGAAGTCATCGATGCTTTCTATGTCACACAAACAATCATCTAGGACTCCTGTTAGCTATTAAAAAAGCCATAAAAATTTATTTTAAATCAAGAAATGCAATATTAACTACAGAAAAATCCTCTAAAGAGAAATAGATGGCAATCAAAAGAAATACTAGTGAAATGCAAATACTTTCTCACCATTGAAATAGTCTACAAGATACCTTACACGTTCAGACACAGAGAATAACAGACCTTAGCACTTTTTTTGAGCTTAACTCCACCTCTATCTACAATGTTAGCCAGACTAACACTCTTTATTTCCTGACATATTCAGCATGTAGAACTTTCTGCACAATGAGCAGTAAGACTTTCCAAACTACAAACACAAGGTACATTAGCCCATTGGAGCTCCATACCAAGTATTTTCCTAGCAAATGCTCATTAATTGAGCTGCCTAAAAAAAATAAACCACAGTCACACACTGTCATCTTATTTTTATAATTCTTGTCAAAGCATAAGAATGCTTCAGCTAGTTTCTTTAGAAGCACTGGATAAAGCGGAATAGGTATTTATCTGCCCAAAAAGTTAGTGGCTGCAGTTACATTCTGCAAATAAATACTAGGAAAACCAGGTGCAGGCGCCTGTACTGTAAGGCTGTAAATCTACTGTGAAATTAAGTCTGAACTTTCCAGGTCCTATCCCACTTCTTCTGCCAGGACAGCAAACTGGTACAAGGTACTGCACTAGCTTAGGACTATGAAGAGGACTGTCCACAAGCACAGAAGCGCTACTGCCAGCACAGCAGAGGAAGGCAGGACTGCGGCAAGCAGCAGTGGAGAAAGGACAAACTAACTCAGTAGACTGAGCTATAGCAACACTTTTGCCAAGATCGTGACAGTGTCTCAGCAAAAGGTGGAAACAGTGAAAGTTTTTCTATGAACATTTGTAGGATAAATTTAATTAAATCTAAACTAACTACCCCTAATCGCAGCATCTTAAAAAACTACAAACATGTTTGAAAGGCATTTCAACTTCAAACAATGAGTCTGAAAGCTTAAGATCATATATTAGGGAATGGAACCAAACACTCCTTTTTACTACTACTGTTCTTCAGCCAGACAACAAATTAATTGGCATACCTGATGGCCTAGAAAGCATATAAAATAGGAAAGCCTATCTTGCATGGCCTTGGAAGAGCTTGTAACTATTCAAAGGTTATGTGCAAAAGGAGACAAAGAATATTTTTTGTGGTGCTTTTCCTCTCCACAAATTTCACACAGATGAGATTATGAAATCATCTAATCTGTTTTACGCATGATAGATCACTACAGAACAGATAACCTTATATAACCAAGCTTGATGTAAAAAAGACACTAGAAACCAAATTGTAGGCTTCTGTTCTTTTATGAAGCATAAAAGAGGCCTGGAAAATTAATTTCCCCCAGCCCTCTGTGAGAACAAAGGGGTGAAGGCTTGGCAATAAAGCATTTAAGCAGAAAATTCAACTTATGTAGATCTTACATGTCCAGAGGCACTAAATAGGCTGTCACAATTCTGCAGAGTAGATACGGACGGCAATGAAGTAAAACTTTTTTAAAGGAAGTTACTTTACCCAAAGTCTTCCATGTTGTTATGCTTGCCTTGTTAATGCTATCTAGCATCAAACCTGAGCAAACAGCAATTACAGGCTTTTCACAAAGCCAAGAAAGCTCTCAGCCCACATGACTGCCAACTTCAAAGTCAGAAGACAAAACATGATGCTATTAGTGCTTACAGAAATACCCCTCCATGCATTTTAATCTATAATGATTTCATTCAAATTTTAGGATTTTCTTATCAGTCACACATAGGCAGAAATGAATTTTGGAGTCTTCAGAGGTAACACCATACCACAAAACAAATCACAGTACATTTCACTGTAATATAAAAAGGCACAAAAGATAACTTCCAATATTTTGCTCAAACATTTAACTGTATAAATAGTGAAGAACAATTATTAAGCTGAAAGCAGTACAAAGGAGCCAAGATATTTTCTTTGGACTCAGGAGATAAAGAGTAGGAAACTATTTTGATGACCACCTCATGGAGCTATCCACTGCTTACAAAAATATTTTTACCATCTATGCAAAACCAAAGATGCTTTTCCAGGGAAAAAATGTTCCAAATAAATATGCAGTAATTATACTCAGCATCAAATCCCCATGGAAGAATAAAAAGCTGCAGTTGTCTAATTCAACTAAGATGGCAAACTATTGGAGGTCACCCCTTTGCTAGTTGTCTCCAGTAAAAATCTCAATTCTAAGAACGGCTTTCACAATGCAGTACAGTTTGCTTAGAACACTATGAAGTTTCAGAAATAAACCCTCCCCGAAAACTAGAATTTCCTAACAAACTATCAAGAGAAAAAAAAAAAAATGAATAACAACAGCAAGGAAACAAAATTCTTCATTTCTTTCTCACAACTTTTTCAAAACTGGAACAGTTAGCTCTCTGTATACATAGAACAGCAAAATCCAACATTTCCTTGGAAGGAATGCTCTAAAATTAAACTATATATATAAACTATATAGCTGCACCAAACCACAATTTCTAAAATGGTTTGACAGCACACACGAAACATCAATATTGCACATCAGTGGAGTCAGTTAACAGCCCTAGAAAAACTGCAACACTGGCTTCTAGCATTCCAGTTGGAGTCCTTTTATTAGTCCAGGTGTAGTCTTCAGTGCTCTCACTTACATAACGATGTAACATTCTACAAACATGCAGAAAACTGTTTCATTTCTGTCAACATCTGGATCTTCTAGTGAATTCTTTTTTAAACTGGAGGCACAAAACTAAGAAAAGTGCATTACACAGTTAAAATTACATATTATAAGACTTACTTTGCTATTTGTACCATTGGTTTTTGCCTTTTTTTGTAACTGAACTATACTAATGAACTTAGTCCACATATATAGTCAACTGTAGTGTAAGTTATCAAAAATTTTATTACAGTGGCCAAATGCTTTCTTTTCTTTTTCAATTATTTCCAACTGTACAAGAAACTCTAAAAGCATGAGCCGACCATAAGCTGTGTTCAAAAACTCATCTGACAATTGAATAGTTGCTAATTCTTCTCTATTTCCAATATGCTTATCAAAGTATTTCCAGGTATTGTCCAACCTAGCTTAGTTCTTGTACAGGTATAAGAGCTGTACTGGGGAAGTTGAACTTCTAACTCATCTTTCTTCAAGATAAATCAAACTTTCAGACTAAAAGGTCAATGTCCAACCTGAATCAACTTCTCCTTATGAAATCTGTAAAGAGCAATGTATTCAGTACTTTAATGTTAAGAGAAAACTGAATAAATGCATGCACTGATGAGCAGTTTATTCATACAACCAACCTTATTAGTGTTATCAGGTGGTTGTACTTAAATTGCTTCAACAATTAGAAGACCACAGGGACACCTTGTTTTGTTCCTTAACGTTTTACTTTGCCATTGTTGCAGAACATGAGAAAAGCTACAGGTAACATGACTCAAAGAGCTACTACCTAGCTTATCTTTTCCCTGTATAAGTCAAATTCAAAGTATTTAAACTCTAGATACAATATGCTAACAATTTGCTGGAACAGCAATAACCAATCCCTCTGCCAAGTGTTATAAAAAAAACAGGCCAGTTAATGGCTTCCTTGAGAACTCAAATTCAATTAGCATTTAGGTACACTAAACCAGCTTCTAAAATAATGGATTTTTAACCCTGGTAAAACCTTGACTTACAATAAAAAAACCCCAAACCTGTAATTAAAGCTATATATGCTAGACTAGTCATTGCTTTGCATGGTCACTTACAACACAGCATGTTATACAAAGCATAAATCTAAAAAATATACGAAAAATAATGTTAGGATACAGAAGCAAAATTTCACTCCATGTGGACACTGTAAGTTTCTATATAAACTCACTCTAACGCCTTTGACCCAGTTGAAAACCTTCCCTACTTGACACAAACTATTATCTGAGGAACAGTCACACTGCTGACGAATAGCAAACTCTCAACTTGAGACACCTGCCCTTCTGAAACTGTAAAGGCAATTTACAGAAAGAGGCAGCGTTCTTATCCTCCTCTGCAATGTGGGCAAATAGACACATCCTAAACACAAGCCAAGCCAGGCCACTGTTATTTCCATTCGACCATATGGCTTCTCACCAACTTCATGAGGCCACCAAAGTTTCTGCCTACAGTCAAGGGTATGATCCAACCCAAAACTCTTCAACGCAACACCCCCACAGACAACAAGCAGAGATACCTGCATGAAACAACTCCTCTGTATGTCTGGACCGTTATATACGTGTACTAGCAGTGCTTCTCAGATCGACCAACTTCTCCCCTGACCGCAGCAGCGGAGCCCCACAGACCGGAGACACCCAACAGGACGGTTCCGCGCTGGACCCCAACAAGGAGGAACCGCAGGGGATAGAATAGGAAGGACATGGGCTGCAAAATTCAGCGGAAGAACCCCCGACTTCTCTGCCAGGAGGCTACACAAGACACGGCCTCGAAGCTGCCCTCTCCCCCGCGACCCTTCGAAGCGCCCTCACCACCTCCTCCAGGCAGCGACAAGGAGGACCTCTGCTCTCCCTCCTCTCAGGCACGGGTCCCCAGCCCTGTTCGCGGCCGCTGGAGCACCCCTTCCCAGCGACGCTTCTCTTCCTCCTTTCTTCCCCGCCATGAGGGGGCTCCGCCGCATCGCTCCACCGCTGGTTCCTACCTGGGCCTTAGCTGTCACGACGCAGCCGAGCACGGCCAACAGCCGCGCTGCCACCCGTGCAGTCAACGCTGCGCTCCGGACAGCACCGCTGCCGCTCATACTGCTGCTGCCGCCGCTCCGCCCGCCGCGGCTGACGGGGGAGGGCGGCCCCCGCCCCGCCGCGCAGCAGCCGCTGCCGCCACAGGAAAGAGACGGACGAGCCGACAGACAGCGGCGGTGGCAGCGGCTCCTCCCGGCGCAGCCGCTCCCGTTTGCGGCGGGACCGTGGAGCGGGGGTGCCGCGCTCACCTCAACCTGCCCGCGCGCTG
>JAOEHY010032038.1:0-37383 GCA_025447955.1 Psilopsiagon aurifrons
ACACAGCAGGAGAAAGAAATAAGAAGGGATTGCTTTTTGGGAGGAGGCAGGCAGCAGGAAAAGTCAGCTGGCCCTTCCTCAAGCCTGCTGCCGAGGTCAGTGACTGGGCTTTGCTCTGTAGAGGGTTTATGCTGGGGGTATCATGTGCATCCTTCCTGTAATGAGCAGATTGACCAAATCAGCCCTCCTTGTGGGACAGATAATACATCTGATGTCCTTGAGAGAAAAATGGCAGCTCCAGGAGCTCCTCCAGACCATCCCGATGCCTGATCTTGCTCAAGTTTGTGTCAACAGAGAAGACAACCTCAATATTGGCGGAAGACAAGATAGAATCCAAGTCCTTTATGTTAGAGCTGTGAAACACCTCTGCAGACCTGTGTTAGAGGCAACAAAGTCAGGGTATTCCAATGTGAAAATAATGTGAAGACCTTTCTACAAGTAATATATGGTGTCTAAAGTGGAGCATGTACACTGCAAGAGGCAAACCTTGGACTTCCTTAGAGGTGATGGTGCAGCATTGTAGGAAGTGGTCTGGATCCACACCTTGTTAGATCATGCTGTATCCCAGCTAGGGAGATCAGCTCTTATTTCAGACAGGAAGCTCCCTGTTCCGATCATTCCTTCAGTTCCTGGGAGCCAAGGGTTTGGTCAGCTGATAACTTGGTGCAAACCAAAATGAGGCAAAATGCCTACTGTATATAGAGAATAGTCAGCAAGTGTTTGACTCCATCCCCTCCTCTTGACTGATTTGAATCCAGCAGCACCATATCCTGAGCCATGATGCCCATATTTCCAGTATATTCTAAGCTATCTCCTCCCTTCTCAGGCTTTTCTTGAATTTCAGGTACAGTAATTGATCTAATGTGTAAGAGAATTTATGCAAAATGTTGGTTCTTAACTTTTCTTGTTTTATTTTCAGCACTGGCTTTACCAGATTCCTGAATATAGAGCACTTGGCATTATTGGTTTCATTATTTTTACCCTTTCCCTTTCAGAAACATGCCCCCACAAACTAATTACTCCATTTGCCAAATGAAAATTCAAGCACCTTGGTTTCATCTCCATTTTTGTGTCAAAAAATGCATGATTCAAGAAAGGGAGACAGTTTTTTACTGTAGTATATAGGGGCTAGCATACAAATTTTCAGTCAGAAGTACTGTGTAATGATCTTTTCCCCCCTTGGAGTGTTTTTGCTAGCTGCAGCCGTTTCCTGTCTCCTTGTTCATTTTAGATGGGGAAATTTAAAGTAGACCCTGATCATCAGCATTGCTGTTCACAGACCTCTTACATTGATTTCTTAGCACTGAGACAGTGCTAATACGTTGGTGAGGTTACCCAGGTCTTACACTCTGGGATTTGGGGATGGCTTCATTGCCTCAGTGCTTCATTGCTCAGCAAGCTTATCTTTATTTGAGCTATGGGTATCCCCCAGCCTTGGAAAAATGCTCCTGAGGATACATTTTTGTTTATTGGAATATGAAACACTGCACCAGATGTCAGTTGTGTTACAGGAAGATTTAAATAATAATCCAGGGAGAAGGATTTTCTGGCCTCTGCAGTGTTTTCCTGCACTGATTCGGAGGTCTCCCTCCACACCAGCCATGTGCTCATGTTTAGTTCTCTCCAGGAACAAAGATGTGTTAACATTTCTGGCAAATACTTCCTCACTTCCTTTGCCAAGTTATGCAATATCAGCCTTTCCTTGGTTATGAGAGGTTACTTTTAAGTTTAAAAAGCAAATTAATTCCAAGTACCTTCTACTAAGCATAAGCAAGTGGCGTATTGAAGCCACTGGGGTATAAATGATGCTGGGACCCCGACTCCAGAGACTCCTGTGTATGGCTTCTTGGTGCCTGAGCCTCTTCTTGCCAGTTTCTCCCAGCTGGCTGGGGGCACTGGATTCTTAGAAGGGCCCTCTGTTAGATGAACTATTTTACTGGAAATAGAGGTGTGATTAAGACTGGGTTTGACTCAGCTCAAGTTGGAGGGGTAGTTGAGACATTCCAGCTCTGTATCATGTCTGGCCCTATCCTTGTTGAGCAATTGGGAAGTAAAAAGGAGGTTTACAGAAATCACAGAGGATTATTTTTTTGCCGAGCAATGTCCTGTTATTGCTGCCTACAAATGCATTTTCCATCAGTATTTCCTGCAGCCAACTCCAAGGTGAATTGGATGTTGTCCTATAAGCTGGTGGCCAAGGAGCTAGTGAGGTGGGGAAAAGGAAGAGAACGATCACACCAGATTATTTCTTCAATCTGTTTTACTTTCATTGTGTGAAGGAAGAGGGAAAGTGGGGTGCAGGGGGAACAGTGGAAGCTAGCAGGCAACTAAGCTGGACGACGCCGGTTTATTTTTTCTCCTTTCCCTCATTCCTACAGAAACTGTGTGAAGGATAATTGTAATTTGTGGGAGACGATAAGGGAGTGAGCAGTGAAAATATTCTAAGACCTTTTGCACGTTTCTTTCACAGTCTGACTGCCCCTACTCAGAAAAAGTCCCAAGTATTAAAATACCAATGGACATCATGGAGCAGGAACCTTTCCTAAGTGGTAGCAAACCTGCTGACAGTGAGTAGAACTAACCTCTTGCATGCCTGCTTGACTCTGACTTGCAGTACAAAAATTCATATATTTAGAATGATTTAAAAGAGCAAACAAACCAGCCTTCCTATGACTTGAGAATTACTTTTGCTTGTTCTTTTTTTTCTCATTTTTAATTTCCAGGCCTCTGATTAATGATAGATTTGGGGGTTGTGAGGTTTTTTTTATTTTCGCATTACAAATTTGATGTTGTTCCCTCTGGTGCCTCCAGCTTGAGCACTTTTATCCAGCTACTAGCAGGTCTGTTGGCCACTCTCCTCTCTTTTCTGACTCTTCCTGTTTTGCATTAACTCTGTTGATGGTTTGATTGATTTTTTTTCCTCCGAGCCTAGTGTTCTGGATTTGCAGCATGTCTAAACTGCATCACTGTCCTGTTACAGTTTGCTTCCTTAGTGCCAAGCAGCTGCAAAAATCAGTGCTTAAAAGAATAATTAAGCATGTCCTTGATTGCACATTTCACTGACGGTCAGTTGGCCATTAACATATTTCCCTTCTTAGGTGATTTGTCTTTGTGCTATTCTGTTGTTTACTAATTTCTTAATACTTGTAATTGGTTATTACCATCTTTATTTTCAGTCATTTAAACTTTCAGTATTACAGCCTTTTAAGTGAGGGATGGGAATAACAACTGACCTTAGCTTTTTTGCATTTGCCCTCACTTTTTACAATACAATGAGCAATGGGATTCATAGAATCACAGAACGGTTTGGGTTGGAAAGGACCTTAAAGCTCTTCCAGTTCCAACCACCTGCCACAGGCAGGCCACCTTCCACTAGACCAGGCTGCTCACAGCCCTGTCCAACCTGGTCTTAAACACATCTGGAGATCAATAGGCTGGTTTGTCATGAAGCAGGAGGGGAGATATACAAATGATAGTAATGAGTGTTGCTGCGAGGCTGGTGGTGGTTTCTAAGAGTAGGACCTAAAGCCACAGATCTTTAGATCCTTAAACTGTCATGTGAGTTTAAAGAGCCGGTACCCAAGTCCCTTGCTTTTGGTGGCATTTAGATGCCTTAGGCAATCCTAAGCCTCGCTCTGTGTGTCTCTGGATACAGGAACACTTAGGGGTTGGCATTATAAAACAAAGCCAAAGAGGCATTTCCCTGACTATTTAGATATTCTCAGCATTTTGCTGATAAGGAAAATAAAATCCTCCTGATTTTTCTGTGCAAACAGCCTGATGTGCTAAACCCACATTTCTTCCTACGTGTTGTTACCCAGGATTTTACAATCAGATCCACTGTTTTCAGTATCTTTAAGGCTGAAATAGGTAAGAGAAAGATCATTTTTATGTCAACCTGTTTGTTGGAATGTGCTTTGAAACAGCCCAGGGTAAATCACCCACGAGCAGAGCAGTAGTTGGTTTGCCTGTTTATAGAATCATAGAATAGTTAGGGTTGGAAAGCACCTTTAGATTATTTAGTTCCAACCCCCATGCCATGGACAGGGACACCTCACACTAAACCACATCACCCAAGGCTCTGTCCAGCCTGGCCTTGAACACCACCAGGGATGGAGCATTCACAGCGTCCTTGTATGTTTTTATAATCTATTATCTATTTACTGCTTTTAACTGGAAAATAAGCAAAAAAATTAAAATAAAATCAGGCCCTTTGATTAGAAAAATACCTGGAATCCAGCAAGACTGTGGTATTGTCCTTGACTATAACTGTGCTCTGGGATTCAAGGTATACTACTATAGTGCAATAATACTGCTGACATTAGCTTTCCTTCAGTAATAGCAAAAAAAGGATTATTACTAATAGAAAGAACACTTCCCTATGCTGGGTCAGAAAAGGAAAGCCATAAGAGGTGAGAAACCACCTATTTTTTCTCACAGGAAGTCTTGGTGCAACAGTGAGGAGTGCAGGGTAACTAAAGAGGTGTAGGTAAAAGGTAAGTGTCAAGGCCTAAAAGTGGTGAAAGGCTTGGGAAATGAGGCTTTTGGTCATGTTGGCAGTTCAGGGGATTTCATCTTGGTGCTGAGAGAGAGAGAAAATGAGTATTTTTCCTCACAAGCTGTGAAATTCATCTGGCAGGTAGCAGTAAAAAATCATTTACCAAATAGAGGGAGAAACTGAGGCTGGGCTTGGAGAAGCCATCAGTGCTGCAGGCAATGACGAACAAGCCTTTCTTCCCAACAGGAGAAAAATCACCCACATTCCTTGAACGCCACACATCGTGCTGATATAATTCCTTTCCTTCAATCACACACCATGCCAAGGTAAGCACCCCAAAAAATGCTTTACAGTAACGCCTCAAAACCGTCTCAACTATCCTTCATTATACCAAAAGTCAATGAGGCAAAGTTTCTGTTTCCCCATAGGAAACTTTTAAAAAACACTTGGAAAGAATTCCCAGCGCAGGATCACAATAATCTGGTCCTAGGGGAGGGTATCCCTGCCCATGGCAAGGACTTGGAACTAGATGAGCTATAAGGTCCCTTCTAACCCAAACCATCCTATGATTCTATGAATTTCTATCCCTGAGCTGGAATTGGGAAAATGGAGTCCTGGGGTCTCCACCAGCCTTGGTTAGACCCCAGCTTCAGTACCTATGGCTGGCTTGGGGTCTAAAAACCAGAAGAAAGGTTTGATCAACTTAGAGGAATCTAAAAACCACATCTACATGGGCAAAAAATAAAATAATTTGGATTGGTTTAGTCTTTTAGGAAAAGAGACAGCAAGAGAAAATTCCTGCTGTGCTTTCCTTCAGTCATGTAACAGGATGCTGCAAAGAGGAAGTAATCCATTTTCCCATGTCTGTGGTGGAAAGTAAATAATAACCTTAGATTGCAGCAGGGTAGACTCAAATAATGATTGCTCAGAGCTCAGCCCAGGCTCAACGCTTGTATGTCCCAGCGTCAGGAGTCTGCTCTACACCAAGGCAGTAATACTCCTTTGAAATCATTGAATCCTAGAATGGGTTGAAAGGGACCTTAAAGCTCATCCAGTTCCAACCCCTGCCACGGGCAGCGGCACCTTTCACTAGACCAGGTTGCTTCAAGCCCCGTTCAATCTGTCTGGAAGTATCTGTGCTTCCAGGAGTGTGTGTGAAGACCATCTCAGTGGCTATAACCAGATTACTTCAAAGGCAGCTGATGAGAGTTGTCACAGCTTGGTGTGAAGCACAAGCACCAGATACTCAGAGTTCCTCAGTCCATGAAATTGGTGGATTTGCCTCCTGGCATGAGCAGTGTTTAGACCAACTCATTAATATTATGTGATATATGGGCCGTCTCTTGAGAAGCTGTTTATGACCACTGCCTGAGAAGGTTATTTGCTTGGTGTCTACAAGCTGCCAGTTTCAGATAGCTGTTTTGTGTATGCAAATGCAAGGAACTGGTTTTAGGGGTCAAGCATTTGCTCCATTGCTCGATGTGACACTCCGTTGGGTATCTCAGTAAATCCCAGGATCTGCAGTTTTCCCAGTTGCCCCTCTGTTTTCTTTGTAAAGATTGACTTTTTTCAGGATTCAGGTGCTGGGAAGCTGTGCTGGCAGAAGTTCTGAGTGTGGCAAACCATGTTAAGAATGGCCAAGAAGCCTGGAGGTAGTTCCCATGCTCACCTTGTCCTTCTTTCTCTTCACAGCCCTCCACGAACTCCAGTAAAAGTTGTGCCTCAAATTAGAATAGACCTTGAGCCTGAAGACAGTGGTTATTTCTGGAGGAGCAAGGGAACAGAAACTACTTTGTAATCTGTCTGTCTGTTAAACCTTCTATGGGATTTTGTTTTGTCACTAGCCAAATATTAAAATGCTCTCCGCTCCCCACTGCATAGGTAATGAGACATCCCACGCTGTCCCTCCACTCTTGCCCCTGCAGATCTCCTCTGGTCCCTCCTCACCAGATTCTCCCACACTGACCAGGACTCGTTTTGCCTTCTCTGTCACCTCAACACGCACCTCATTCTCAGGCAGAGGGCAGAAGAATTAAGGATACCATGTCATACCCCTGGGAGATGGCAGAGGACCCGGCATTACTGTAGTCATGAATCAGTGTCTCTGTGTCCATCTGTCATCTGGCAGAACAAACCTGACCTCCAGGCTCGTTCCTTGCTTACCCTGCTGGAAGATGCTGGAAAGTGCTGCTAACACTAACTTGCTCTTAAAGCCTATACTTTTAGTTAACACAGGAAGGAAAAGGTACTTCACTCCCAGCACAGACCAGCCATTGCCATCACTGTAGCACGTGTTTTGAAATGTCCCTTTCCTATGCAATTTTTGTTTTTTAAAGAAACACTTTAATGGACTTAATCTGTCAGGTACATGGAAGAGTGTTATTTTCCTAGATTATTTTGTTTAAATTATGGGGGCCTAACCTAAAACTTTTTTTTGTTGTCGTTGTTGTTGTCAATTTTTTTAACCTTTTTTTAATTACTGTAAAGAAAATGAATTTTTCCTGCAGCAGGAAACATATAGTTATGAGTAGTTCTACCTCTTATTTCTAGATGCCAGGCTTTCTGTACAAAACAATGTATTGTACCATACATAATGTGATTTTTACAAAGAAAAAAACCCACAAAAACAAAACCACACCACCACAATCTCCAGGACATGGCACATGGCTTGATCAGTCTGATTGACACCTTCTACTCTGAAGCATCTATTTTACTTAGGGTTGTGTTGTTTTATTTTTTTTAAAAAGTAACTTTGCTATGAAGGAGATGGGATGTCACTTAAATCTCCTGTGATCTAGGTAGAGTCTTAAATGTAATGTTGGCAAGCAAAATAGTGACTGGCTACTGGCATCAGTGGACAGATGCTGATTGTATTCCTGTTGTGGATTTCCTACGCGGTGTTGTACAAATTACTTCTTTGGAAACACAGGGGGATGTGTGCGCGTGTGTATATGTGTACGCATGAGAAGACCCCACATGCACTTCAGGCACATTGACGGCACAGCGGAGGAGAAAGATAGTTGAGGTTGGCCAACTGGGATGGTTATCCCAACGCTCGTGTTTGCCAGGCTCAGAAACATCTGCATCCTCTACATCCCACATCTATTCACCATCATCTAGAGAATTTATCCTGCATCTTGGCTGCAGGGTCCTAGACCCAGCCATCCATTCAGCAGGCCCAGGCTTTTGTTTTTAAACCAGGTGAGTAAGTATCACCATGGGAGAGATGATTTTTCTCTCTGTGTACATGTGAATGTGCATTTGGGAAGCTGGAAATTGGAAAGTGTCTTCATCAAGACATTTTTTTTGGTGAAACACGAGGACTACACATAAGACAGTAAAAGCTTCATGAAAGAAAAAGGAACAAAGCGCATCTGTAAGGTCCTATTCCCCAGTAGAGAAAAATCCTACTGCAGAGGACAGGCACATTGCTGCTTTCTGTTCAAAACCAAAGTCTGTTTTGGTTTTACTTAACAGAATTTCATGATGGTGCTGAGACATTTTATGCCAAATTTACTCACTCGTAGTGGTTACATCAGTGAGGGGAGGTACAGAATAGGGCCATTCTTTTCTTGTCCAGATGTGCTGTAGAAGCAGCTGGCCACCATAATGCCCTACAGGGCTGTGGTTGAAGGTTGAGTTGATGGATTCCATGGTACTTTGAGCTTAGTAGGAAGAGGATGGAGCTTCCAAGGTGCCTGCACGGCATGTACACACATGCACGTGCATCCATACATTCCCCTACTCCCTCCCAAGGGGTCTTGGTTCTGGCTTCCAGAAAACGTGAGTTGACTCATGGATCAGCATCCTGGGAACCCAGCCTGAATCTGCTTCAGGAAGGCTTGGGAAATGTTAGAAATGGCAGAGGAGCAGCTCTGTGATGCCTTCTCTGGTTATTTGGAGGATAGATAACATGGGGAGCTTGATGCTGGATTCAACAGATGACTTCCACCCCTTGGTCAACACCAGTCTCTGGCTTCCAAGGGGAGAGAGCAAGGACTCCCTTTGGAGAGACTCCAGACACTGAGTGTGTGTTGTGTTTTGCCCAGACCTTTGATGTGTAGAAACCCCAAAAGCTTGATGGAGAAAAGATCAAACTAGGTGGATAGAGCGAAGCGGCTTCCATCTGCTGACACCTGGTGATGTGTCTCCACAAAAATGAGGTCTTCCACTTCTGAACCATGTTAAATGTACTTGAAATGTATTGACTGCTGATCTAGAGCTCTCTCTTTTTTACTTAATGTTTTTTGTTTTACCCCAAGGGAGCCGTTGTACAGAGCGTTGCTGAAGGGACGGGACAAAGGTTTCTGTAGCTTTCCATGGAAAACACACACAACTCTAGTGACGGGAGCTGAAAGTGTTTCCTTTCCTGGTGCCTGATGATAGCACTTCATTGGTGGCAGCATCTCCTTTCTTGGTTATTCCCTTAAAGATCAACACCAATCCCAACCCCTCGTGGTGGGACCCTCATGATGGCCACCAGCTGCAGCCACCTTTGTCCCTGCCCCTGGAGCCCACCCTTCCCTGTCATCGTGGCCGATTCATCTTTGTGGTTTTATTTTATTATATTTTATTTTGAATCAATGCGCACTTTCAGATACTTTTGTTATTGTTTTTAATTCTCTGTATTCGCTTTGGAGGAAAGAATAAAACCTGTCGTGTAAAATGAAGTGGATCAAGATGGCGGAACACAAGGACAAAAAGCAGAAAACATTTCAATATATTAAAATGATTTTTTTTTTTCCAGTAGTATAAAACATGAAATTCCTGATAACATTATAGTGTTTTACAGTTTTATGAAGCTTTCTATTGTGACTTTTATGGAATCAAAAGATGAAGATGATGAGATATTTTAGCATTTCTATTTTTCAAAATTAAATGTATACTGAAAATAAAGTAACTTTATGCATTTATTGGAGAGTTTCTGTAGTTTTCCTTGTTACATACTCAGTCTTACCCGACTGAATTGAAATCCCTGTATCACTGCTGTCATAGTCACCATTTCCAAGAGGAGATGCTCATGGCTCTCTGGAAGGAGAGGATGCTCAGGGGAGGTCCCACTTAACAAACCATAAAAGAATTTAGGACATATGGCTGTAAAAGCAAGTTTTGATGCTGGAAATTCTCTTGAGATAATATATTGAAGCTCTTTTGGGAGTGGAATGTAAGTTGTGGTCAAATAAAGGTGAAGAGACCTGAGTCCCATCTCCATGAGACAGTGGGAACCAGGTAGTAGCAGGAGATGGTTTTGGTGGGTCCTATTTCAGCCTGTTCACATTCTCCTTGGCAGCAGGCTGTGGAGAAAAGTGGAGCATCTTCAGAAGGGTTCTGGTGTCCCCCAGATCTGGGGACCATGGTCATCATGGTGGTGTCAAGGGTTGGTCCTGGGTAGTGATGACAGACAGGGCTGGTAGGACTGGAGCATCTCCTCTTCCCAGCCCCATTAATCAGATACTGCCATCAGGCTAGCTAGAAAGCATCATTTGGGACTTTGATAGAAAACACATGGAGAGGGACTTGTTACAACGGGTTGTAGGGAAGGACAAGGGGGAATGGGTTTAAACTGGCAAAGGGGAGATTCAGATCACAGATTAGAAAGAAATTCTTCACTGTGAAGGTGGTGAGGCCCTGGCACAGGTTTCCCGGAGAATTGTGGCTGCCCCATCCCTGGCAGTGTTCAAGGCCAGGTTGGACAGGGCTTGGAGCAACCTGGTCTGGTGGAAGGTGTCCCTGCCCATGGCAGGGGGGTGGAACTGGATGAGCTTTAAGGTCCCTTCCAACCCAAACCATCTGCCAATTGATGTAAGACAGTGCTCACAGCTGTCCCTTGCACAGCACTGCAATGCCCAAGCTTGTGAGCGATCGCATGCTTGGCCTCACAGTTTCCCCGGGTGCTCCTCACCCCTTCCATAACCACCAGCCTCTGCATTTTTGCATGGGAAGTGTTTAAAAAATGGTCAGTATGGGAGGTTAGCTCCCTCGCTGGGTTGGATCAGGGCTTGGTTGTCCATCACCAGGTCTCGTGGCGCTTTGCCACCTGGTGTTAGGCACAGTGTGATGAAGCCGGAGGAGATGTTTGCTGAGGACCAGTGTGGTGAAGCCATTCTGCGTGGCTCAGGTCTGTCACGGTCCTACCTCATCGCATCGTTTGATTGGCAGCAGGACCCTCATCTTGGGGAGCAGTCATGGGTCAGATCCAGAGGGCAGCCAGGAGGCTCCAGAGCAACACAGCACCTCCCACCTGAAAAGGTGGAAGCTCCCCAAGCCCTGATGGGCAGCTTCTGATGCAAAGAAAATGGGTCACATCCCTTGTACCAGGCTGGGACAAAGGTCACCAGTTGAGCTTTAAGGTCCCCTCCAACCCAAACCATTCTGTGATTCTGTGGTTCTGTAATAAGTGGGGTGACAGATGGGGCAGAACTGAGCCCGAACACCAATGCTAATAAACACCACTGATGGCACACAGGGCTTCAGGCTTTTTAAGGGCCTGATAGCCAAGTTGTTGGGACACTGCAGCAGCAAGTGACGTCTGCTCTCTAAAATGTGTAGAGCAAATCCCTTGCCGGAAGTTTCATGCTCTGGGTGTGCAGGGGTGAGTGATGCTGCTCTGGGCAGAGCCTGCCCTTGGCTCTCTGCTCCCTCCAGCGTGCCCGGGCTTTTAGCATTGGGAAACACCCTTGGGGTATCGCAGTGCGCACGTCTCACCCGGAAAGCTGCAATGGGAGCAAGCCCTGCTGCTTTACTGTCCTTTGCTTTAGTACGTATCAGCACGTTTCCTAGAAACGGGCTTGACAGCAGAGGAGGTGTTCTTGGCTTGCCTAAGTGTGTTTCTCCAGTTTTTCTTGGAACCCCGGAGAGCAGAGATGTGGGACTGTCACAGGAAAGGATGAAAACCAACTGTGGATTGCTGGGGAAAAGAATTGCCAAAACCAGGCTGTAACATGGGGGGGTGGGGGGTGGAATTGGGTCCAGCCCCAGGTCAGTGGTAATTGCTGTATGCCACCACACTGGGAGAGCATCCAGGTGCTGATGCAGACAACTTTTAATTGATGAATATCAAATGCCCCCAGGGAGCCGTCTTTGGGGCGCTCCATGTATGGGTTTAGACCACTAGCTCCTAGGGCTGGAGCTGGGACCTCCTCCTCCTGCTGCCTGCAGCACTGGGCCATGGCCCTTCCCAGCCCCCCCACCTTTCCAGCAGCAACCAGGGAATTGTTTTTAAGTCTTTATTGCATCTGCAGGAACACATCGGAGCTGTTGCATGGAGCTGTGGGCCTGGCGGCGCCCTCAGTGGCTGGGCATCCTCCATCCCAATTCCCTCATGCTCCCTTCAACGTCCTGCTTCCTTGCATGCCCTGAAGAGCTCAGCCCCGGGGTGCGTGGCCATTACCCCTTTTCCCCAGCCCCATATCTCCCCTTTCCATCCATGTGTGGCCAGATGATGCCGGCGTACCTCAGGGCACCTAGCCCAGCAGGCAGGACCCTCCATCACATGCGTCACCCAGCTCCGAGCTCACCTAAAACAGGGGGGTACAGAGCCAAGGGGCAGCCATAGGCAGGGGGGTGGCCACCAGTATGGTGTGGGGTGGGGGCATGGCTTTACCTTGGAGGCGCAGAACAAGGGGGGGGAGTTGGGGGAGCAGCAGGTGGAGGCAAAATCTGCTCTCTGCTCCACCAGCTGCCCCAGCAGCTCTGGGCTGGCAGCGGGCATCGTCTGCGTCAGGCTCTCCCGCAGCCTGCGGCAAGGGATGCGGGGCATCAGGTACCCGTATGGCATTGGGGGGGGTGGCAGTGAGGATGGGAGGGAGAAGGGCCGGATGCCCAACGAGGAATGTGTTATACGTTTATATATATTTTGCTGCTCTTTAGGCTCAAAACCACTGTCTCCATCCACGGATCAACAGAGTTTTGGCCAAATTCCAATTGCATCTGTTGATCGAGCCACGGAGGAGGGAAACGCTTACCTCTTCTTGAAGTCAAGGAAAGTTAACTCAGTGTACTGCCTGCAGAGCCTGTTGGCCTTTTCCAGGAAGGGGGGCAGCTCTTTTCCCATCTTCTGGCGCTGGGTGGCAGAGGACGGTTGCAATCAGGCTGGGAGAAGCCTCTGAGGAGTTTTGGGGTACACAGGGATGGGGGGGCACCAGAGCAGGGTGAGCCAATGGAGCCGTCCCCACTGCTCACCTTGCTGTCCAGGCAGGCAGAGGTGTCCTTGGCAAAGCAGCATTCCTCCCTGACATTTTCAGTGGCATCATATAGCTTGCTGAGGAAGACATCGGGGATGTTGGTGTGCCTCCGTGCCAGCTCAAACAGGTACCTGGAGTGGGGAAAACAAGTGGTTGGATGAGGCTTTATTCCTGGTACTGCTCAGCGTGGGATGGGGGCTGCTTTTTGCACCTTTTTGAAGCCCCTGGAGGTGAAACCCAAAAGGAAGAGAGGGCGCTCCCCTGTTACCCTAATAATCATGTATCCCAGGTGAAACCAGGACATAACCAATGCGTACAGTGGAGATGAGGCAGAAGGAAGGGTGAACTGCTCAGCCCCGTAGGTGCCACTCACCTCTTGGTGTGGTGGGTTGCGTCCTCGCTGCAGAGCTGCTCACCCGTTGGCTTCTGCGCCTCGGGCAGCTTTGGGGCGAGCGCTGGTGGCAGGGCCGAGATGCAGAAGTAGTTCTGCATCAGGTTTTTGCCCTTGCAGCAGTCGGCAAACCTTTCATCTCGAGCCGACAGCGCGGCACAGACTTTGGCTGTGTGCTCCGATAACTGCGAAGAGGGGAGCAGAGGGGTGTGGGGATGGAGGGAGGAGGATCCCCTCACCAGGATGGGGTTAACTCCCACAGCCCTGCTGTGGGCTGGGAGGTGGTTCTGGGGTGGGCTCCGGGCTCCCCTACCTTCTTCTGCATGCAGTCCTCAGCCACTGAGTCACAGCACTGGGAAAACGCCTCGGCAGCATCTTCTGAGAGGGGGAAAAGGTCCTCAAAGGAAGCGCTGGGCATCTTCTGAGCAAGCGAGGTGAGGTAGCTGGGGGGGCACAAGGTGTATGAGGGGCTTTGGGAGCTCAGCTCCCCTTTCCCCTGTGACAGCTCCTAGCAGGGGTTTTGCCACGTAGAGATGTGGGATGGAGGTGATGGGGAATCACGGGGCTTGCTCTGCACCTCTGCTGTCCACAGAGCCCATCCTGGACAGAGGGGCAGAAAAGGCCTTTTCCCCCTTTACCTGAAGGTGAGTTTGTCCTTCCCGTATGCCATGAAGCGGGAGCAAGCCCGGTTCGACATCAGGGTGAGGAGGGAGATGGATTTCCTTTCCAGTTTCTGCCACAAAAAGAAAGATGGAGATGTCATCCGAGGGAAACGGATGCCTTTCCCCGCCTCTCCTTGGTGCTCACCCAGCTCCCTGGGGAGTGAGGAGGGGGACAAGCCAGTGGTCCAGTGGGCCACTCACCTCCTTCAGGAAGCAGGCGGTGGGCATGGGGGAGATGCAGCATGTGGAGACCATGGAAAGAAAGGTCCTGGTGGAGCCCAGGAGCACAGGCAGGGGTGCCTCACTGTAGCTGCTGGAGTACTCATAGAGAAACCTGCGGCAGAGGTGGATTGAAGGACCCAGCACCATGGGGAGGGGTTCAGGAGATCACAGGGTTATAGAATTTCAGAATGGTTTGGGTTGGAAGGGACCTTAAAGCTCCTCTGTTCCAATCCCTGCCATGGGCAGGGACACCTTCCACGAGAACAGGTTTCTCCAAACTACGTCCAACCTGGCCTCGAACATTGCCGAGAATGGGGCAGGCACAGCTCCTCCGGGCACCCTGTGCCGGGGCCTCACCACCCTCGTGGGGAAGAGCTAATTAATAATAATTAATAATTATAATAATAGTTCATAATACTTAACAAACCTGATGCCCAATCCACCTGATGCCTAATCTAAACCTCCCCTGGGTCAGGTTAAAGCCATTCCCCCTTGTCCTGTCCCTACAGGCCCTTGACAAAAGCCCCTCTCCAGATCCTTTGTTGGTGCCTTCAGGCAATGGAAGTCTGTGGATTTGGGGCATTAGGGCTTCCAGGGGATGGGAGCTCTCCCCAGATACCACCCCGTGCTGCTGACTTATGGCACCAAACCATTGAGTGGCCTGGTGGTCCCTCTGCAGCCACTCGCACAGACAATGGCACCCCTCATCCCTTGGGTTAAACCCCATTCCTGGGTCCTGGGCAGGTGCAGGACAGCACGACCTTTTGCTCTGATGCACTGGTAGCCCCATGGCCACCAAGAGCCACAGCAGCGATGGCAGAGGGACCAGGCCAGGAGGGGGTGGCTTGGTGGGACCCACCCAGGCTCAACTGGGCGCTATCGGTGAGAGCAAGTGCCACCCCCATCCGGGCAGACCTGTCGGCAAAGTCCTTGGGGTCCTTCTTGAAGGCCTGGCAGAGCTCCTCGTTGGAGGGCTGGACGTAGTGGGGCAGCTCCTGGGGCGGGTGCCGCAGTGCAGCCAGGCACAGCTTCTGCTCCAGTCCCTCATGGGCACAGCAGCCAACAGTGCCGGGGTGAGCTGGGAACGGTGAGCCCTTGCTGCAGGACTTGGCTGAGAGAGCTGAGGACTGTGCGTAGGAGAGAAGGTTATGTGCTAGGGGCCATCCCATCCCACCCCATCCCATCCCATCCCATCCCACCTCATCCCATCCCATCCCATTCCATCCCACCCCATCCCATCCCATCCTTGATTTTGGGGTCCATCACCCAATTTCGGTCAACCTCACCCCAGCATCGTAGCAGGAGGGGTCAGCATCGTCGGCACAGCAGGTCTCAGCGAGGGAGACGATTTCACGGACAAGGTGGTTGATCTCCTCGAAGGTGGCGTTGGAGTATTTCTTGCTGTTGGCAATAATGGTCCTGGGGCAGAGAGCAAGGGGAGGATGAGCTGGTGACGTGTTCCTCTCTCACGAAACAAAACTCACATTGCAGCATTGTTCTGCCAAGGCAGGTTCAACGCCATCAGCTGGTGCAGGACAGCAGGAGCAGCTGAGGTGCTGCAAGGAATGCCAGCGTATTCCTCGGAAATCAGCCTGGGAATAAATTTTCCCTTCCTAATATTATTTTTCTTTATTTTTTTTTTTGCCTTGGCTTGGGTGCTGAGTGTCCTGGGGGGGTGAACACAGCAGGAGGTACCTACAGGGTTCGGAAGTTCTCCTTCCCCAGGGTCTTAAACTCCTGGCAGACTTTGTCCCGGACATAAGCTCTTCCTGTAAGGGCAGGAAAAGAAGGGTCTGTGAGCAGGATCTGTGCCTTGAGGTCTTGCCATCATTTGGGGAGATGCTGGCTTTGCATTCCCCTGCAGTGCCTCCTCCTGTGCCCTTCTCTCTGGGTGGCAACAAAGCCACGTTTCTCCTTCAGTTTCCTACAGAAAATAACTGAGGTTTTTTTTGCTTTTTGTCTGAGAAAATGACAATTTGAGGAACAACCTGTTCCCACTTGAACCCTTCTTTTGGTCTCGCTTTCCACTTCCCTCCTGGGCACCGGCATGGGAATGAGGGATGCTACACCACCACAGACCGTGCTCCAAGCATTACGTGCATTCCCTTGTCCAAATGGACCTTTCTGGGTATTTGCAGTGCGTGTTGTTGGGTTCTGTGGCAGGGTTTGGAGGTCTGGAGGCAGGACCATGGAGGTCAGGAGCAAGCAGCAGTGGGGGCATCCCCAGTGACACTCTCTCTTCCCTGGAAAAGCACCATTGATTTTTGCTATGATGCACCTTGGTTAGACTTTGATACCAGCAGTGTAAATACTGATATCGGTATTTACTGGTATTACAGCATGGAGCAGGGTCATGTCCCCAGAACCAAGGGGTTATGTGGCATTACAGCAAAGGTCACGATGCTCTGATGGGAAAGAAAGGGTGGCTGGGCTTTTGCAGGGCTGACAACAGTGGGGAGCAAGGGGAAGATGGGCTGAACCACGGTTCTCTTCCCTTGAGCAGCGCTGTCAGTCCCGTCCCAGTGCCAGCTCTCTGCGCTTCTTGTCATTTTCAGAAAGCCATGTGGGAGAAGTGAGTTCTGGGGGCTTTTTGGCAGGTGGGTGACCCCCTGCAGGGCAAGGGGTGGCACAGGGCATCCTTGTCATTCGGGGGTGGGTTTTGCAGTCAAACGGTGCTTGTGAAGGGGTCGGAAAATCTCATTTTCACTTGAAAGTGAGGAAAAGCCTTCTGATGCTGTCCTGTCCTCTCCCTCCACTCTAACCCCATCATCTTCCCCTCCCAGCTCCTCCAGCATCACCCCAAAGAGGATTTCCAGGTACCAAAACATCATCCCACTCTTTCCCAACCCTCTCCCGGATTCCTGTTCCATGATTTGGCACTGGGCACCGAAAACCTCTGGAACTGATGGACTCCCTGTCCCTGGGGAAGAGCAAAGGCCCATAGAGGTGACTGATTGATAGATGCTCTTACCTCGGTGCTCGGCGTGCGCTGCTGCTAACAGCAGCAGCAGGGTGAGAGCTGCCCTCATGGTGGGGTTGGTTTTCCTCCTCCTGCCGAAAAGCAGCACTGGGAAACCCATCCCAAGCATTTATACGGAGGCAGTGCTAATTGCAAGGTCAATGATTAATGCTGGCAGCGGGGCAGAGGGCGAGCACCCTTGGCCTGCCGGCCATAGCCTGGGTGCCAGCGCCTCCAAAATCAGATTCATTTGAATTATTAACCTGGCAAAAGGGGGATGTGCTGCTGGGTTATGTTCAGCCTCAGCAAGGCAGACAGTGGGCACCATGGCCTGAGCCTGCTGCAGAGCAGCAAATGCCACCCAGGGTTAGATGTGTTTGCTGAAGCAAAACCTGACTTAAGCAAGCAAATCCCAACTATCCCTTTTCCCAGGCAAGTGTATGGAGAGTTTGCAGATGTTTGGAGCAATTGGAATTTGAACTGGCGTTTGAATACCCTATGAATATTGCAGTGGTGGGCTTGTTTCTTGGGACAGTCCCATGATAGCTGGGGTCTAAAGGTGGCTCTGGGTTAAAACAGAGGCGACCAGGACTCTGTGCACATCCAGATGTGTGCAAAAGTGGGTTTTCTTTCTTTTACCCTTCGAGCAGCCCCACCAGGTGAATGTGCCAGGTGAGATGCTCTTCAGGACAGGGACAATGGGGTTAGCCCTGGGGAACAATAAAGCAGAATCAGCAGCATAGTGGAGGATTCAGGACATCCTGAGATCAGAGGAGGGTTTGATTACATGGTGTTTACAGAAGAAGCCTGGGTGATGGGCTGTTTGGGTATAAACACAGCTATTGAGTCTCCTTTGTGAGAGAATGAGAACAATGCTGAAAACTGGTGGTGTGCTGGGGTTGTGCTCACCTGTGCTCAGGTGCTTCTATAAACTGATGGAGGGGAGATTTCGGTTAGATGTAAGGAGGAAGCTCTTCCCTGTGAGGGTGGTGAGGCCCTGGCACAGGCTGCCCAGAGAAGCTGTGGCTGCCTCATCCCTGGCAGTGTTCAAGGCCAGGTTGGATGGAGCTTGGAGCAACCTGGTCTGGTGGAAGGTGTCACTGCCCATGGCAGGGGGGTGGAACTGGATGAGCTTTAAGGTCTCTTCCAACCCAAACCAGTCTGTGATTCAATTCTATGATTCTCTAAGGTGTATGTGTATGATGCCCAGATACAGGACTCATGCATATGTAAGGTATATAAATGAGACACCACACACACATTTCCCTTCTCCAGTCTCATCTGTACAGATGGTGAAGTTTACAAAGAATGAGGGAGAAATACAGGCGAGACTGATGAACACATCAGAAAACAACCAAGCATAGACAGAAACACCGGCTCAATGTAGGCTCTTACGTCTAGCCTAAAGGAATAAATTCTTTAATGTCAGAGTGGCCTTGCAGCAGAGCCGTGACAAAGTCGGGCTTGCCTCTGCTTTTCCCAAGTCACAGCTCCCACGTGTGGATGAGCAGTGGGAACATGTGCTCAGGAGCAGCACACAGACCCACCAAGCCACGCTGATGCTGGAGGGCGGAAAGCCACTTATTTAGTTTAAAAAGGTGAATTTTAGATGGTCTGAGCCCCTTCGAGTCACAGTGTCCAGTGTGCGCTTTGCCCAGCTTTTCTTCCTGAGCACGAGCAGGTAGATTTGCTGAAGCCTTCGCCCATAAGCCATGGACTTTCACCTAGACACACTTTTGGCTGGGATTGAGTCAGTTCTCTCAGCAGTCTTCCTAGAAGGTGGTACATGCTGTATTTTGTCTTTAGTATAGGAAGAATGCTGTTAACACAAAATGTTTATCCGAAGTCTAGGACTTTTGTAGTGTCCCATGCTCTGCCGATGAAGCACAAACCAGAAGATAAGGAGCTACCACTATCAGCAGGAGCTGCAAACAGGATAAGAAGAGTTCACCAACCCTATGGAAGTGGAGAAAGAACCCAGTAATGTGTTGGAAGGCCCCAGGCCAAAACACCCTGAGTAAAGACGGAAAGGGGAACCCATGGGCGCGCTGGAGCTGCCATTGCAAAGAGCCCCCAGTCACAGCAGGAAAAGCCTTGGGTTGGGGATGTGCAACTCGTGGATGGGCTGTGAGTGCTCGGGCAGCTGCTTCTGCCCTGACAGTCTTCATCTCAGAGGTGGAGTCTGGAGAAACTTTAGCTTTAACCAAGTCTAGAGGAACTGTAGGGGTTTAACCCAGTTTAAGAGATGCTGGAGGTCTGATCGCTGTATGCAGACACATAGCAAGGAATTGTACCCAAGGCAGAGACTCCAGCAGCTCTATCCAGCATCTTGGGAAGATACTGATGATCTCTGTTAAAATAGAAGAAGTCTTTTTCAGGTCTTTCAAAGGCGCAGAGGGAATTCAGTTTAGGTAACTAGGTATGAACGCAGTGTAAAACAGGTCTGGCTTCTTCCAGGGGCTTCACACTTACATTCATGTGGGTTTTATCCTAATTCTCTGCAAGAAAAACAGGGAGCTGCTGCTGCAGCAGCAGGAAGGAAGCAGAGGGTGCAGCAACGCTGGGTTTTCAGGGCTGGGAAACTGGGGGCCCACAAAAGATCCTGTGCAGGGACACAAGGCTTTAGAAGGATCAGTTGGCAAAATCACATCTTAGTATTCCGATAAACAAATCCCCATCTGCCAACCCACAGAAGTATTTGCCTTTATTTACCTCTTGTCTTTCAGGACCTGAGCTGTAGGGCTTAGCTGTAGGGTTTAGTTTTAGGACCCCATGACTGTGCTAATATGGAAGAGAAACCCCCATCCCTATTTACGGAGTGTGTTCTACACAGATGAAGATGGTTCCCAGGCTGCTCTGAAAGAAATTCCCGTTAGTTACAGGGAAGAGTTCTAAAACAAAAAATTAAAAACTTGTAGGGGAAGGGGGGGGGGGTCTTTTCTTTCTTCTTCTTAATTCCTTCTCCCTTCATTTTTTTCTTTTTCTTTTCTTTTCCTCTGTTTTTCCCTCTTTTCCTCGTTTGTTCCATGTATTTCAGCTGGTGCAGCCTTCCAGGTGTGGCCCTCCTGGATGATGAAAGGACCCGCACTTGGGGGCAGAGGGAGGAAAAGGAAGGCGCAGAGCAGGAGATGTGATGGTGGGTGCAGAGTGGAGGGAGGTCAGTGAGCAGCCTGGGCAGAGTCGGCTTCTCGCTGCCGGGATCGGCCATGGGAAGCGTCGCCCCGTGCCCACCATACCCACGGAGCCGCCGTGGGCTGTGCCCGGCCCCGGGAAGCCGGTCCGGCGCAGGGCGCTCCAGGACCCTGCTGCGAGATCCCCGGCGCCGCGCAGCCGAGGGACTGCGGGACCGGGACAGGCGGGGCCGCTGGGGCGGTGCTGCACAGCGGTTCCTGAGGTTACCGGCGCTGGTGTGATCTGCGCCTGGGACATGCGGGGCATGTGACGGGGGAGCGAGCCGGGAGCGCGCTGAGCCCTGCCCAGGGGAGGGAGCCCGGCTGGGCCCTTCCTGGGAGGACGGGATGCGTTTCCAGGCTGCCCACGCGCAGCCGGGTCCGTTCTGCAGCGGCGCCACCGCCGGCCGCACAAACCCGAGCCGGGAGCCTCCGGGTGTCCGCCGGTGCCGGGGCTGGGGTGCTCCCGGCTTTGTGCTCGGAGCGCTCCGTACGGGGCTCATTGCACAGAACCGGCCCTGTGGGGCTCCGGATGAGGGGCGGTGATGGGCCACGGTGGAAGTTGCCGGGTCCGCTCCCGAGAGCCGCAGCCTGGATTACATGGGAAGGGATGAGTGGTCCTCATGGCAACTGCAGTTGCCGGGGCTTTGGCCGGGTATTTCCCCACCCCGCTCCGTGTGTTCTGACAGGGAGGAAGGGAGGGAGAGGCGCTGCGCTGGGGTACAGCGGCTCCGAGGGGCAGAGCCCGGCTGACGCCGCCGCCGCTGGCCAGGGAGCGAGCGGAGGGGCGGCAGGACCCGCGGGGAGGGGGGGGGCGGGACCTATGGAGTGAAGGGGCGGAGCGACGAGCACAAAACATCTATAAAAGGAAGGGAGTGGGCGGGGCGACTTCTATAAAAGGAGGTGCGTGCCGGAGGTGTGGCCGGGAAGGCGGGGCGATGTCCATAGAAGGAGTGGGCGCTGGGCGGGGCCAGCCGGGGCGCGGCTCCAGCGGCCGTTTTGGCGCGGTGAGCACGAGCGCCGGCGCAGTAGCAGTGGCTCGGTGTGCGGCTGCGGGTCCGCGCCCGCTGCCGGCTCTCCATGGGCCGCTGGCAGGCGCGGAGCTCCGGGGAACAGCCCTGGAGGGTCGGAGCCCGGCGCTCTCGACGCCCGTCGGTCTTCCTGCGCCTTCCCGAGCACAGCTGGGACTGGGGCCGGCTTGAGCCTCCAGCGGGGGATATGGCTTAGCAGCGCCGGGCCTGAAAGCGGGTACCGGCCCCTGTCGGTGCTGCGAGGCCAGGAGCGAGCCCCGTGTCACTGGGATGTGGGTGTTGGGGGGCTCTGGGCCCAGATCCCCAAGAGAGTTGAGCTCTGCAGGGCTGGACACCAGGCTCAGAGGCCTGGCTGAGCTCCCCAGGAGCGTGGGGCTCGGAAATGAGATGGGAGTCTTATGATATGGGGGCTTAAAACCGGGGTCACTAATGCCAGAGTTGGGGCTCAGAAATGGACACCAAACCCCGGGTGTTTGAGTCTGGAAACTGGCTCATGTGGTCAGTTGTGGGGCTCAGAAAGACCAAGTCACGTAAGTCCTGTGTTTTGCTGCTCAAAAAACAGGTTCAGAGCTTAGAAATAAAGTCCCGTGTGTGCATTCTTGAAATGAGGTGGCTCACTGGCGCTCAGAAACACAGACCAAGTCTTGCCTTTTGCGGCTCAGCGTCAGAAACCAAGTCCTGCTATTTAGGGGCTCAAAAACGCACTCCCTTGGCAAGTTTTAGTGCTCACACAAAAAAACTCACTTCAGTAAAAGTGCTCCATTTTGGGGACTCAAAACAAGGCTCATTTGGCCAGATTCAGGGCTCAGAAGCAGAGACTAAGTCTGTCAAGGCCTGTGTTTTGGGGCTCACAGAGACTAAGTAAGTGCTGTGTTGGGGGAGTCAGAACCAGGCTTATGTGGCCAGTGTTGGAGCTGAGAAACAAGAGACTAAAAGTGCTGTGTTTTAGGAGCCTGAAACAGGGATCACTCAGTTTTGCAGTGCATAAAAAAACTACTAAGTGCTACGGTTGCAGAACTCAAAACCAGGCGCATTTGGCCAGATTTAGGGCTCAGAAATGGAGACTAACTCCTGTGGTTTGGGTGTTGAAAGATGGGCTCATGGGGCCAGTGCTGGAGGCCAAGAAACAGAGTAAATGCTGCGATTTGGAGTGTGGGCACAAGGCTTATGTAGTCCACTGTGGTGTTCAGAAACTAAGTGCTGCATTTTGGGTGCTTGACACTGGGGTCCTACAGCTCACTTTTAGGTTTCCAAGGACAGCCCAAGTGTTGTTGTGTCTGGGGGCTTAAAACAGAGCCCCAGCCCTGCCCGATGCCCCTCTGGGGGAGGAGTGTGAGGCTAAGACTGACGGCACCTGTCGGAGCCGCCGCAATCCCAGGAGCTCCCGTCTGCTATACTGTCTTTATTCAGCATCTGTGTGAAACCACCGCCCCGGAGGACTGTGTCTGGGGTCTTGGCGGGGAAGCCCCGGCCCGGCGCAAGCAGTGGCTGTGGGCAGGAGAGGGTAGCGCAGGACTTGGAGCCCGCTGGAGTCCCGGCCCCGGGGGCAGTTCTGCGGCAGAGTGCGGGGCACAGCAGTGTCCAATGCCGGTGCCCAGGGGGATACGCCACTCATGAAAGAGCGGTGGGGCTCGGGGTGCCGCGGAATAAAGCCTGGAGGGGCTGGAGCCCCACACCCTCTATTCTCTCCCAGGCTGCCTGTGGTCACCCACCAGACAGTTCCGAAGCACCTCCCGGCCCTAGCAGGGCTCCTGGGGCTGTTTCACAACACACGGGTGTGCAGCTGGAGGTTGGTTCAGCTCAACGAGGGCCGGTTCAGGGCTCAGAAGGCTGTTTTGGTGCTCGGGACCCAGGGCTAGGGCTCTGCAGCATGGACCCAGATGGGCATTTCCCAGCCACAGAACTTAACCCTGGCCCCGGGGATGGGCCAGAGCCTGAATCCTGTGTCTTTGACTAGGAATCCTCCGCTGGTCAAAGCCAGGGCTGTGCTGGCGGCGGCTCAGGAGGGTGGGGGGTGATGGGGAGTGTTGGGCTGTGGGCAGCGGGTGGGCTGGTGCATGGACTCCCTCTGGAGTGGGGGGTCCAGTTGTGTTGGTCCCTGAACCTGTCCCACCCTATCAGTGCTTTACAATGCTCACAACCGCTATTAACTAATCAGTTACTCAGCATTAAAGTATATTGATTTTCAGGTTATGACAGTGAATGATTTACAACCTGGCACAGGAAGGAGCGTTAGGTCACACCACTAGGTGTGACCAGCGCATAGCTGCCCTGTGCCCGGCTTTGATGTCTTCCATTCCCCGTTCCCTCCATGTTCATGCAGCACGTTTAGCATTCGTCAGATAAACATTCCCAGTTTAATTCCAGCATCAAATTTTGATTTTAGAATTCAAGGTGTGGGAGTTACATGTGATCTCGGGGCAGGCTTCTTCCCCTGCCTTTGAGTTCTTCTGTCCGTTCGGTGGTTAGAGGTGCTTTGAACATTTAACGCCTTACTCGATGCCTGTAAATAGCGTTATTTACCTTTCACACGACGTTAAGATATGACGTCACTCTTCAGGTGATGACTTAATGATGAACTCCCTCCCTGGCGCCCTGTGGCGGACGCGGAGCGCCACTGCTTAGCGCAGCGCCACCCGATGGCTGGGGCGTGGCACTACATCCCCCCGGTGCGAGCCCCGAACGCCTGTCCACCAGGAACAGTGGGGCTGAAGAGGAGGAAGTGCAATGAAGCGACATCCCTGCCACCCTCCACGTCAGATCCACGTACAGCCTTTAGTCCCGGTGATAGGGGCGGGGGGTGCGGGAAGCAGAGATGAGCCAGATCTGCTGCTCCTCCTCCTCACCAGAGTACACAAACCCATCAGTAATTCTCTTAGTTTTTCCTTTTTGGATTATTTTTGTGAGGGTTTTTTTTTTTAGTATTTATAAAAAGCCTTCACCAAACCAAAGCATGTGCTCCACTAAACCTCCGTTCCATCATGCAAATTGCTGTGGACTTTGACTTCCAAGTTCACCTGCTTCACCTTCCTGCTGCTCTCCCTCCACACATTAACGTTCCGCACAGTGCAGTACTGGCTGTTCGCTGACCTCTCGGCTCCCCGGGGCAGCTCCACCTTGGTGTTCAGTGGATGCTCCTCTGGGGCTGCTTCCTGCTTCTGCCGTAGCTTCCGCCGTTTCCCGGTGACGATGCAAAGCCCAGCTAGCAGAAGCAGCAGCAGCAGGGCAACAGCAGCAAAGGCACTCCCCAGTGAAGTGCCTGTTTGGGAGAAGGAGGCCGCGACGGCAGCCTCCTCCCTCTCCAAGATCAGCGACTTCATGTTGGTGCCGTTCTTGATCTGGTCGCCTTCGTTGTCGTAGATCAAGGAGTCATCCAGCATTGGCCTCCCATTGACACCAACCAGGTCCCTCCGGCCACGTGGTCGCCAGTGGTTAGCAAGGGAGCGCTGGACACGAGGCCCCGCCATGCTCTCTGGGCCAATCACGTAGATGACCTGAAGGTACCACTGGTGCCCAGCTTCCACCTTGAAGAAAGAGAAGACGCGTGCACACATGGTGCTTTGTAGCTTTTGGATCAGGTGATTTTAAGTAAAGGCAGAGCTGGCTGCATCTTGCATCCTGTTTCTTAACAGCTCAGCATGGATTTCTGAGCATCTGCCATAATATTTATCACCAAGTGAAGTGTTAGTCTTGTCTCTGACAATGGCAGTAATTAATTCACAAACACCATCCCTGTCAGGGTTCAAGGCCAGGTTGGATGGGGCCTTGAGCAACCTGGTCTAGTGTAAGGTATCCCTGCTCATGGCAGGGGGGTTGGAACTAGATGATCTGAAGGTCCTTTCCAACCCAAACTATTCTATGATTAATATCTTTTTTAAAAGCTTCTTTCCTGAGTGCTTTGTTAAAAAAAAAAAAGTCTTAAATCACCACAATACGTTCCTCATCTCCATTTTCAGTGCTGGAATTTGCATATTCTCTGCCCCTACTGTTAATTTCTAGTCCAATCCTAGCAATGCCAAGAAGGCCCTTCAGCAAACAGGTCACTGAGTTACAAACTGGCCTCTCCAGGCCCAGAAATCAGGACTACAACTCACAAAGTATCTGGGAAAAGTTAGTTTTGAGTGGCTGCTATCATCTGGTACGTACCTTGTACAGAGCATCCACCTTGAGAGTAAATCCATCAACTCCAGGCATGCTGCTTATCAAGTGAAACTCAGACAGTTCCGAAACAAAGTGGGCATCAAAAGGCACATCGTGAAAATACTTATCTGTCACTTCTGGTTGGTTTCGGTCCTGAAATTAAGAGAGGCATCAGGGAGAGAACACTGTTGTCTTTCTTACACAAGGGAGGCCACTAGCACCGAGTAACACCTGTGTAGTGCTGTAGGAATCGGTTCCAAGTGCCCAGTCTCTACACCTACATGCAGGCACAGACATTTCTGTAAAGGCATAGCTTGATGTGCAGAAAATACTTATGATTTGTAGAGGCCTCTTACTGTTTTACCACTGATCTGTGTCAAAACCTATGTTTGTAGAGCTGGAGATGGGGAGAAGAGTTTGAACAGCCTGCTCATGTACGCACACCAGGCTCACTCACACCATTCACGTCACCCTTGCCCAGTGAGGACATTGGCAGATGTTAATTACGGAGCACGTAATGAGAGTTGAATGCATCTGGGAAGCTAATCATAGATTTATGCAATTTCTGTGTAATTGGTAAATGCATTTCCATTTATATGCTGCCAGTCTGCCAATTGCAAGCCATAGTATAAACAGAGAAAGACAGGACATTTGTCCTCCCCGTAAGTAGGAAGGAAATTTATTCCCTAGCTCCATTAGGGCAGTGAAAGGCTGGGAGACCAGACACATCAGACACAGTGCTCACCAAAGCATGGAGAAACTTACCAAGAGGAGAAATCGGTGTTTGAGGTGCTTGTTGGGTTGAATACAGCCATACTGGGGCCCCTCGTTGTAGACAGTGCCCGTTGGGTCGAAGAAAGGCACGTAGCCATCCTTGCCGGTACACAGGTAGACCTTTTCCAACTGCAGTTTGTAAGCGGCATTCAGGTTTTGCTCAGGGTGCCACAGTACACGGCCATACAGGATTTGCCCTGAGGAGGTTGGGAGAAAAGGAGGTCAGGTTGAATTCTCTGACTCAACAAGAGAACCGCTGTTAGAGCCAAATGCACCAGATGACACATGGCTCTGGGTTTTGAAGGGCTTAGACTGGGGTATGCAGATGGCAAAATACTGTGCCACAGCACATGTGTCATGTCTTGTCATGCTGCTACAGGGCTGCAACATGCTCAAAATACCATCTGTTGCTGCAAAAGAGGTAAAGCCAAATCTGGGATTTACCCTTCTTCAGAGGAACAGAAATTTTGATGTCAAACATTTTACAAGGGCATGCAATGACAGGACAAAGGGGAATGGTTTTAAACTAACAGGAGAGACTCAGATTAGACATTGGAAAGAAGTTCTTCCCTGTGAGGGTGGTAAGACACTGGCACAGGTTGCCCCAGAGAAGCTGTGGCTGCCCCATCCCTGGTAGAGTTCAAGGCCAGGTTGGATGGGGCTCGGAGCAACCTGGTCTAGCGGAAGATGTCCCTGCCTGTGGCAGGGGGCTGGAACTGGATGAGCTTTAAGGTTCCTTCCAACCCAAATCATCTCGTGATAGCATCATCAAGTACAAGCAGAACGGGAAAGAGAAAGAAAATAAATCTTACCTTTTGAAAAAGCTCCCTTGTAATCCATTTCTGCCAGAGACATTTCAGATTTGGTGGGATCCATCAGAAACACCTTCTCATTGTTACAAAGTTGGAATTCTGTGTTCAGGGAGTAGACAACGGGGACTGGGCGGTTTGTCTGCTGAAAGGCAATCGGGATCAAAAATCTAAAATTGAGACAGGAAGAGAAAAAGGAGAGGTTTAGTCTGAACACATCTGAAGGTCATGGTGGTGACCTACAGTCAGCTTCCTTTCTTCTCTCCTGCTTTACTATTTGTAGTCTAGCAGCCATATGAGGGTGGTAACAGCAGCAGCAATGGTGCAGGGCTCTGCATGGCCAGCTGAAGCCTTCTCCCAACAGGTCTGATTTTCTTACTTTGTGGGGACAACCAAAGGCTACATAGGTTTGGAAGCTGAAAACCTCTGTGATGGTGCAATCTTTCATTGCCTTGAGTGAGGATGGTCTCAGTTGCAGGGGGACTCCTGAGCCAAAGGGGAGCTTCCACCCCTCCCCTGTTCCCTTCCTGCTGCTGTTGTAGGGTGCCACACACCTGCTGTGACCACCCAAACAACCCCAATGGGCTGAAAATGTCCCAGTGGGTGATGGTGGGTACTCCTTACCGCTCAGGAGCATGAGCTGTACAGGGCAGGGGCTTGTCTCCAGCCTCTATCCATGGCTGCGTGGGCTGCACAGTGCAGGGAATTAAGAAGATTGTGTACTCTCCAGAGTAGTCCTTCCTGGGAACAGACAGGAGACACTGTGGTCACCAAATGGGATTCCAGGCTGTTCACCCAGCTGATGCATTTGCCCAACATCCGTCTTTTTCCAACGAGAATAAGCAGGCAAGACAAAGTTCATAGCAGGACATCTCCCTTGGCCCAGAAATGTTCATCTACTCCAGCAGTTGCAGGAGGACAAATTTGACCCGTGGTGATTAATTTGACCCCATGTGCAAGAAGCACAGGCTGTAAGAATAGTCACAGAATGGAGAGGGGCTTTTGACAAAGGCAGGTAGTGACAGGACAGGGGGGAATGGCTTTAAACTGACAAGAGCAAGGATTTAGAGTAGACATTAGGAAGAAGTTCTTCCCTGTGAAGGTGGTGAGACACTGGCACAGGTTGCCCAGAGAAGCTGTGGCTGCCCCACACCTCTCAGTGTTCAAGACCAGGTTGGCTAGGAAAATGTATTTGCAAGGAGACTTAACTGATTTTTCCCTCTATGAGCAGAAGAGCTTTTTCAGCCCTAGTAGCAGCACCCTGCATGCTGGAGCTCAGCCCTTGAGTGAGGCTGGCTCCTGACCACTCCACACAACTGGAAGGGCAACAGTGATTGCTTACTCTGGCCTGGCTTGAAACTGCTCCACTGCTGCTGTTAATTGCATGCACGTTGACTGCTTGGGAACACTGTGCTGTGGGAAGCTGCTGGAGATGGTTGAACCCACAGCTCTCACCTGTTATAGGAGCTGGTTGCTCTCCAGAGCTGGTAGGGAGAGTCGAAAGTCTGAGCGCTCCACAGCAGCTGCAGGTCAAACTCGATCCCTCCCAGGTGGTCTGGAGTCATTAAAAAAGATTTGACATCTGGCAGGCTGTGGTGCTCCATGACAAAGAGCCCTGGGGTGAGGATAAGGTGGAGACAGATAAGGCAGAGTATGGGGAGAGCCCTCACTGCACACCCTGGTGCAGGGAGGGACTCCTCGAGGGAAGAGGGACTGGTTCTACTCCCTGTTATCAGAACAGATCTGTATTTGTATGGTGATTTCTTCCTCTATCAGGACTAACACTCTCACCTCTGAACTTGGCCTGTGTTTTGAACTCGATAACCAGCCGGCCATCCTCTCGGATGTAGATCCTGATTATCTGCAGCCGGGCTGAGAGAACGCTGTCCGTCTGAATGCCTGCATGGTGCAGCAAGAACATAGTCACCAGGGAGACCACACAGCACAGTCAGTCCTCAGGTGGGCTCTGTCAGTCCCACGTAACTCCAGAAGCATTTGAGAGGGCTCCAAAAGGTATGATTTCAATCGGATCATCCTCCAGTCTCACTCAAGCATAAATGAAGTACGTATACTGAGTTCCCTGCCAGGATTAGCTTGTGAATGTAACTTATTGTACGTACTAAGTTATAGGTAACTGTTTCTGGGTACTCCTGGCCTCAACTCCTGAGTAGCCCTCCATGAACTGAGCTCTACGAGTCCCTCCTCTAAATACTGAAGTGACACTACTGGCAGAATATAATCCAAGGTGAAGCACTGTCACAATACTGCTCAAGGCTGAAGGCATGGGTTCACAGCACACACAGGCTCCAAATATTGTGAGAAAGATTAACAATCTAGAAAACAGAAGACTCACAGGCACAGGATAAACCATGCATAGATGTAACCACCAAAAGAGGACTGGAATGAGTCAGCGCTCGCTGCTGGGGATACTGTTGATTTAATGAACAAGGAGATACTATGGGAAAAGTCCACCTGTGAGAACCACGAGGTTGAGAAATATGACTGCAGCTCCCACAAGAGAATCACTCCAAGTATTTCACAGGGAGCAACCTCTGCCTGGCTGTGGAGGCCTGAATGAAGAGAGAGCTCTTTTCTTGCAGCAGTTTTCTAGCACTTTTCACTCTACTTCAGCAAGTGCTACCCTATGCTCAGGACTGTGGTGGCAGTGCAGAAACTAAGAAAAAGAGGAAAAAAACCCAACTCAAGAACAAACCAATTCTCCTGCACCCCCTCACACAGTGTGGACCTACCTGTCCTCCAAAGAACAGTATCGTAGAAAAAGGAGAACTCCATCTCTGTGTGATGCTCGAGAGAAGCCCAACCTCTCGGCGCTGTCACGTAAATATAGGACACGTAGAGTGGGACATGGACTGTTAAAAAGGACTGAGCAGAGTCTCGTACCTGTCAATAAAATCCCAAAAAGGGTGGTTATGCACCTTCCAAAGAAGAAACTGACCCAGACAGTACCCACTGCATTCCCATTGTACGCTGCAAATAGGGGAAAAAGCCAGAGTATCTGCAATAGACCGACTCTTTCAGCTCTGGACCATGGATGTCCTCAACACAGGGAGGATAATGTGGGGATGAAATATTTCTTAAGCAATATAATGTCATTGCTCCATGAAGACTGAGCATTACTGGCAAACAATTAGCTGATTTGCCAAAAAAGTTACTGCTGGGCTGCCATTTGAAAAATAATAATGAACTGCTGGGAGAAGTATGCAAGCACAGAGTGCACCTCACATGCTTCAGAACTCCTAAAATTAAGTCAGACGTGACTGTCTGACCATTCTTTGCGTGTAGGTACTTTAGACAAACTTGCATTTTAAGTAAGTGCAAGTGCTAAAGCACACTGGTGTGGTGGTACAGAAAGAGCTGTGGTCGCAACTTCACCTCAAAATCTCCCCAGTTTCCAATTGTGTGGATTAAAAATATGTAATTCTGCTTGCTCAGGATTAGCCCTGTGAGTACCTGAAATACCAGAGCTCTACAGCTAATACACCATTTTTTATCTGCAGGGCACACAGCTGTACTCTGCAAGCCTCTTGAGACTACTCAGAGAGACTTCCAGATGGGTTAGTGCCAGGCTCCATGTACTAAATTCTGCAGTTGTTCAGGTCAAAAAGTCTCTCTGGATTTGTGCAAATCACTGGAGGTATGAAAGGAGAGTTAAAAAGTATTCCAGACCAGTAGGAGTTAGAAGAGATGATGCTCTCCATAGCATTCTGACTGGGAATTTAGTACAAGAACCTAATGAAGATTCACTAGAGTGGGATGTACATGTATGATCCATCCATGAGAGGGCAGTGAGTCACCTCTAGTAGCGAAAGCCACTGTTTTATAGAAGAACATTTTAGGCTTTTCGTATGCCAGCCAGTTAGTTAGGAACTGACTTTAAAATTCCCACGACTTTGCTCCACTGCAGAGTATGAACTGATGTGCCTCTGCTCCGGTTCTTTGATCTTTTGGCTCAGAATAGAGCCCAAATTGTAACAGAGGAGAGCACAGCTGAGAATGTTTTGTATTTCCAGTACATCCTTATACTTAAAACCCCATATTTTACTGGTGCTCTGAAGACTAAAAGAATAAAACATGTTACCTCAACAAAAGCAAATCATTTAAGTGCATTTCACAAAGCAACATTCTTTTCTAGGGAAAAGGGGGAAAAAAACATGCTCCAATTTTATAGAGCAGCAAATATACAAGAACACTAACCGGTGCTTTGCCTAAAAATTGTGCATGATGTGGATTATGTGGAAGAGTTTTGAATAGGGCATCTTACCTGGAAGTCAGCAATGACAGAGCCTCCACAGACGTCAATTAATTCAGTCATGTCGTAATAAGCATCAAAAGTCCAGATGCAGCTCTTGAGGTTGAGGTGCTTATACAGCTGGATGGTCTTTGGCTCTCTCACCGTGGGGTCAAACTGGTAAGGGCGGTCATAGCCAGGCCCAAGAACAATGCTGTCATAGGTCACTTCATCCAGAAACCCTGCCTCTGAGATTAACAGACATGGGGACGCTGATCACTTCAGATTTTAGAGAGGCTGAGGCCAACTACTGAGGTCCCATTTTCACTCTCAGATCACATCACTGACTTCACATTACTGACTTTTATTATGGTAGGGATTTAATGGTCTCCTCTTTCTTCATAATCCTAGAGGTCACACTAAATATACACAGGTCTTCACAGGGGAAAACATTATAGGAATGGGACAAGAATCCTAAAACCCAAACTTATGAACCTATTAATTAAAGGCTGAAGTTAAACCTTAAGAAATGCAGAACTCAATTCAATTGACTGTGAAATGATAAGAATGAAGCACAAAACCCCCTGCCCACCATGGACCACATTGCCCTGAGTGTCAGAGACACTAACTGCCTTTTTTAACTCATCTCTGGCATTTCAGGAGTGAATTTGCTTTTGCTGCTTCTTGTTGCCATGTGGAGACCTCAGTGACACATACACAGGGATCCACTTCCTGTGGATCTCTCTCTAACTGCATGGATATCACAAGACAGTTTTGAAAGGCAGAAAATCACCAGCACAGTGTGAACCTACATCCAGTGCAGCTTAACCCCATTATCTTTTAAACATTCCAGGCATCATATCTCATCTTCAGTGGGGCAGCTCTGTTCCCTGCTGTTAGTTCAGGAAGATTAATTATGATTTACCTAATGTCAAGAGAGCCCAGGGGAAGACAAAACCTTCTTCTTATCTACATTTTTTTACTGTCTTCTTCCTAACTACCAACTTCAGAAGGCCAAGGCTGGCTTTAAGGATTACCTGAGATACCTCTGAGGTCTCTGACAGTGACCAGGTTTGAGCAGACATGCTGGTGCCTGTAGATAGACTCGGAGAGAAGGAAATGCAGATTGTGGAGTGGCAGAGTGGAGATGAGGGGCAGCATACCGTCCTGATGGGGGATCTGCACCGAGATGTGGATTCTGGAACAAATAGTGGGTGAAACAGCAGAAAAAAAGCAGCAGAACAGCACAGACAGGGTGAGCCTGCTAGTAGTAGCCTGATATTTAGTTTCAGCTAGATTCCCCCAAGTATACATCTGCTCCTTAATCTGTCCCATCAACTCCAAATTCCTGAGGGGAAAGGCACTCTCTCAGCAGAGTAGTGTTTGAGGAAGAAAGTAGGAGCACTACCCTGAGCACTGGAGCTGTTCAAGTGGGCACACTGCATGGAGAGATGTGGTTTCAGACAAACGTTCTCCTCTTGACCCAAGCTCTCTCCTTCTCCAGGCTCATACCTGTTGGGATGCTCCTTGTGCTTGACGTCCAAGTACTTCAGCGTGGCAATGAATGACTGTGCCTGGAAACCACGGGCTGTCCCTGCAACCACAGGAGTGTGACAAATGGCACTGTCTGTTCCTATGGTCACTGCATTGCTTCTCAGGGGGGTCCCCACATGGCCAGCCTTGTCCACAGCCTTGGCCACACAGCGCACATGGAATCGGCGGCTGAAGTAAATGCTGTCCAGCACCTGCAGGGAGCAAGGAGAGAGAAACATGCCTGTGGGTCAAGTCTTCAGCTGTCCTGGTGATCTGAGGCAGCACAAAGGCAAGGTACACTCCAACTCAAGAGCACACACATGCTAATATCTACTTGGCCACTTGGACATGCATCTTGTTACTATGCTGCAGTAGATGCTTGAGTATGCTGGATGCTTTACAACTTCCAAACTCTGCCCATATACTGAAGGGAGGGGAAGAGGAGCCTGAGCTGTTAAGATTTGCCAGGCTCCATACATTTCCTGCCACCAGATATTTACTGAAGTGTCCAAGTGCTCAGAGCCACCTCCCATGTCAACAGAAGTGGTGCTTTTGGCAAGCTCAGTGAAGAACACTGCTAAATTTTCTGAAGCAGAAAGACAAAAATAATCCCTAAAGAAGCATGCAGATGTCTCACGCCAGTTCCCAAGTCTAAGGAGATTTTAGATTTTAACCTCTGTGTAACTAAAGTGTGCACTACTAGCTAAAAGATGCCATGGGCTCTTGCAGCTTTGCCATGTCAGTACCTCCCACATACCTTATGGTTGACGCTAGTGAATGGTGTGCCGTCAGTGATGGTTTCAAAAGGTGACCTGGCTCCGTTCCCATCTGTGGGGGTTGCTACTTCCCAGCTGAACTGTATTGAGGACTGGTTGATCCCAGCCTCACTGCAGCGTTCCCTCATGATGGCATACTTGGGGAAGTGAGGGTCACAAGGGGTGACACAGATGAGCGGGTAGCCTGGGGAAGGGGATTTCTTAGCACCATCCTTGGTCACTTCTTCCACCCGGTCGTAATCAGCCAGGGTGACGACCTGTAGAGATGCAAGACAGCAGCATTCACTTGAGGCTGAGGAGAGAGGCAGAATAGGCAATCCTTCCCACACGCTCCAACCCTGCCACATCATTGCAGCTCTTAATTTTATTTCAGAAACCCCACTGGGGTTTTCAGTCTGTACTTGAAGGGTACTAAATCACACTCACTGCAATGGGCAACTTACAACAGGAGGTGCTGGTAAAATCAGGCTCCCTGCTGCCTCCTGGTCCAAAATAGTCACTACTGCAGTGCTGGTATCTCCAAGAACAGCTTCCACTGGATCATCTGGACCCAGCACCAGAGAAAAGGACTCATGCCACTCCCGGTCTTCATTGGACATGATCTCCACCTTAAACATGATGTGGTTCACACCTGTGAGAGGAAATGCAGGAGAAGCAGAAGGAATTCCATTCATCATCAGATATTGCTCTGAAGTTCTCACAAAAAAGCTGCACAGCTGGTGTAGGCTATGACCACTGAAACTTTATGATAAAATATGCATTATAAATTTTATTTCCACTCATTGCTACTAATAATTTAGCCCTGTTCCCACAGGAGTCTACTCCATACATAAAACTCCAGCTATGATAACCGAGCCAATTGATGAGGTGATAGATTTACTAGCAGATGTCATCTAAGGATTAATAATGCCTGTCTTGCACTAGCTGTCTGTAGTAAAAATCTATGATCCAAAGTACATTCCCACCACTGCTGTGAGCATCTCTCCTCCATCTCACATCAGTATGCAGAACTGTTTCGTGAGGCCGCCTTAGTCCAGCAGCATGTTCTGAGCTGTTGCACTGTATCCTGAAAGTTCTCTGCTGAGCCTTACATTCTCTGAAGACCACTTTACTCTCACCAGCCAGATGTCAGTGCTTCTTGCTCTGTTCTGATCACCTGTCATTTAACAGTTCATCCTTTTTGCATACCAAAATTATAGCCACAGCAGAGTGTAAGGCTGCAGCCCAGAAGATTCACACTTTAGAAAAGACCACAAAGTCTATGTAGTATATTTTAAATGTATTACCAAAAAAAACAGAAAAAAAACCCCAAACCAACCAAACTCCAGATCTCCTCATTCAGTGGAACCTTGCAAAAGGATGAAATGTACACAAGAGAAAACAAGGCAAGCTTTGGGATAGCTTTCCCATTTTTTCAAGTGACATTAATTATAGGATGCAGAAAGCCTCAACCAAAAGCTCATCACCTACAAGCGTTCATTCCCTCTTTCTTTTCATTGCTTGGGCAGCTTGGCACTTTGCTCATCAAGCAGAGAGGGCTGAAGCTTAGAACACCATGTGTTTGAACTCAGAATGATCAGGCACCCAGAAGGCGAGAGGGAAAAAGACATGACTAATTGTAAGGAAAGGGGAAGTCTTGCACCCCACCTGTAACACACTGAATAGGCGTCTCTTCCCGCAGAGACTGTGATGAACCCAAGATCAAACCCCAAATCAAATCTAAACCCTGAAATCTAAGGGTATATTATGCCTTCTTGCAGCTAATGCAGTTCACTGGGAGCAGCTAGACCTCTGCTATGTTGCAAACTTCATGCAAGAAGTGGCTTTTTCCACATCTCCTGAATGTTTCCCTTCAATGCTCCTTTCTGAATAGATACAAAATGACACTGGTCATTGCCACCACCTCTGAGCTTCCCTCCAAGAACCCTTTACCTGGGCTGAATTTGAGCATTCGACTCTTGGGATAGTAATCCACTCCAGCCTGAGCTGAGCCATCGCGAGTGCTGCAGCGGACTTTGGAGGTCCTGTTTTGATCCCCTCTCCGGACCACTTTGATATTTAAAACAGCAATACCCTCCGGGCCAGGCGGCTCCCGTACTTGGTACGAAGCTTCTTCAAACTCAATGGTGGGTGCTACAGAAATAGCAGTGAAGAAAAAGTCTTGTGTGGTTTTGCATACCAGCTGACTGTATGCCTGATGAAGGGCATTCAGCAGCTGGAGTGAGCTAAGCTCAGCTCCTTTTAAGCTCTTATCTACACATCAACTGAAAGAGGGTAGATTTAGATTAGACATTGGGAAGAAATCCTCCTATGTGAGGGTGGTGAGACACTGGCACAGGTTACACAGAGGAGCTGTGGCTGCCGCATCCCTGGCAGTGTTCAAGGCCAGGTTGGATGCGGCTCAGAGAAATCTGGTCTAGTGGAAGGTACCCACGGCAGGTGGGGTGGAACTTGATGAGCTTTAATGTCCCTTCCAACACAAACCAGTCTGTGATTCCATAATCTATCTTCAGATCAATGGGCTCTTTAAAGAGGAGGTCAAAACTGCAGCTGTAAGGGTTGGATGTGAATTAGGGCAATGAGTGGGGCAAAACCCAACATAGCTATTGGATGGCAAATGATTCCCCCATCCCCTGCCTCCTACTGAACCACATGCCCTCAAATCCATGACACACAATGGTGTTACAGCCCCCACTGGCAGTCACACCAGAGGGACCTGGCATCCCCCTTCTTCTCAGCAGATCTCGCCAGGCTGTGACACTGTGAAGGGAAGGCAACATCTCCCAGGGGAAGCACAGCAACTCCCTGTGAAAATGCAGGGGAATAAGAAACAGAACAAATGGTGGGTTCAAGCCACTGTTATTCCATCCCTCCCTTAAGACCAGTGCACAAAGCCACCACGTTGGTGACGTGCACGCAGAGTGTGGCCATGTGACTGAAGGCATTCACATGTGCTAAATTAAACTGCAAACTGTTGAGACAGTGCCGACTACCTTGGAACTGCATCCTACATAACAGCTACATCCTTGCTTACCATCTTCGTCATTGGTGACAGTTACAGTTGCCATGTCCATCTTCCCAACCTTAGCTCCACTCCAATGATTTCCAAGTGGGCTACCAAGATAGACATGGAACTGCTCTTCTGGCTCAAAGGCAGAGTCATCATTGATACAAACACTGCAGTTCTTCACCTAAAGCCAAGCAAGCAGAAGAAAACAGCAAATATTAATAAACCCAATGAAGCCACTTAAAAGGCCACGCTATACTTAACTATCTAGGGTTTAATATCCAAGTACTGTCAATCCTGGAAGCTGCCACTTCAGTGTGGACAAACCACACTGTTACATGATGTTAAACTCTGCCATGGAATACACCTACCTCCACAAACTGACATCTCTCTGCTAAAACAATCTGGAGTCCTGACACAGACGATTTGCATTTTACATTTTAACCAGTTTTATCACAAAACAAACATCTTCAGAGTTATGTCGTATTCGTGACTTTAAGCACCTATGAAACCAGTGTGGACAGCCTCTGTGAGCTCCCTATGACAATGCAGAGTTGAAGAGGAGATCTGAACCCCTCCCATCAATGGTTCTTCGTTCCCCCTGTAAGCCAGGTTCAACTCACCTTCTCCCCTTTCAAGAAAGTGATGCGAGACTCCTCTGCATTTCTCCTCTCTGCAAAGTCCTCCATGACCTCTGCTGTCTGGCTCTGGGTGTAGCACCTGACAGAGGACTCATAGCTCAGGTCCCCAGTGCGGAAGATGGGGATGTGCAGAGTACCCTCCTTCTCTTTCACTGTGTATGTATTCTTGGTGAACTGCATGCTTGGTACTGCAGGAGGTAATAAAAAGAGTCAAGCAGCTTTGAAGCTCCACAGAGAGACAGTAACTAATCAAGGCACATACACCCTGGGAGAACTGCTGGGTGGAGTGAGGAAGGAATTATACTGGGACTCAGTACTGGAATGGATGCTCTGGCTGA
>JAOEHY010032039.1:0-27890 GCA_025447955.1 Psilopsiagon aurifrons
GACCAAACATCACTAAGCCATAACTAAAAACATTGGCGTTATCAGCGCTGTTCTCAGGCCACAAGTCAAAAACACAGCGCTGCACCAGCTACTAAGAAAGAGAAAAATGACTGCTACTGCTGAACCCATGACAAGCATCAATAATTAAAATGTTCCTTCCCCAATTAGCACCATCACAATAATAAAGAAAGGAAATGAAGACGCCTATTGAAAGGTAGGTTTACCTGACATGAAATGGCATTGATCCAGCTACTGAATTTTACTGTAGTTAATTAAAAAAAAAAATAAACAAACCATACAGCTTAAAATAGAGATATTGCAAAAAGAAGGAAAAACTGTCCTGTTATGTAAATAAAAACTGACTCAAGGTTCTGATACAGCTGTGAACCTGATATACAGACTAAACAAGAATTTTGCAGTAACTTTCAGATGAAGAAGTACAAAGATAGCAATATGGGCTTATGCCAGGTTAGGTACACAGCTGGTGAAATGGGGGAAGGCACTGAAATAATTTCAATTCCTACTTTATAACTGAGGGGAATTGATTAATATCTTTTCAGCCTTCTAACACAGTAGAAACATTTGCAAATGCTATTTCATCAGCTCTGTATTGAGAATTAATTGCTTTTAGATAGCTTCCTTCAATTTTCTGGGCACATGAAAGCTGCTTTGGTATAGTTCATTTCAGTGCACAGCATTAATTATTCATTTATTCTGGTCATCCATTTATTGTTTGATTTGTTCCTATGGCCACATTACAAGACTTCCATAAATTTATTCTAAATATCACATCTGAGACAACTATTAGAAACTCTTCATCATTAATATCTATTTTCTATTTATTAGACAGTATTCATTAAACCCCTAAGTTTATTAACCTCCTGTATTATGTTGGACTAGCTTTAATATATTTTCCTTTAGGGTTTTTGTGGAGTTATTTTGTTTGTTTGTTTGGGGGATTTGTTTGTTTGTTTCCTCCCCCAGAGGATTATTGCTTACAGGTCAGTTTATTTTCACACCTAGTTTTGTTTACCATTCAGCTAAATCTCAGAAAGCTGCAGACTTGTTAATGAGTACTACATGGATATTAATATAGCAATGATATCAAAGCCACTAGGTCAAACGAATGCTTACTCAAGATAGCACTACTTGTCGCCAAGATAAAATGCCTTGTTAATATTATGCAGAAAATCAATTGATTTTAATTTTCTGACATCTGTTTCAGTTCTCCTCACTTACTAATGGCTACCATTCATGGCTCTAAGGGGAAATTATGGAAGAAAGATTCGCTTCATCTCCAGCTAAAGGTAAGCAGCTGCTGAAATTTTCAGAGGTCCAATGATTGCTAAAAAAGTATAAAACAAAGTTCATCACTGTACAATGTACAACACTGGAAATCTATATGACACATGAATGGTACCATCTGTAGGACGCCGTATTCTCCAGATACACAGTATGAAATTCCAGCCCAAATCAAAAGACCCAGGAACACCCTCAAATTCTCTGTCATATCTATAAAAACACAATAAATGTCATATTAGACTACCTGGGATTGCAGCACTTCTGTATCAGTGTCCTACACAATCTTGTCACCTGCAATAGCGAGGCTTCATTTGAGCAACTCTACTTGAGCTGATGCTAAGTCCAGACAGAACCAATGCCCTAGATTAGACTGAAGTAAAGAAAAAATAAAATAGTAGTACAGTGATAAAGCTAAGTATGTTCTCCTGAAATAGTAGATTACATGTAATAGATTACATGAGCTTTAAAAATGGATTGCTTCATTTGTACTGGCAAGCAAGAAGGCAGCTAGGAACACAGATGGCAGAAGACCTATTCTGCTAATTACTGCAAAGCAGAAAGCCAATGGAAAGTAGACGTTTTCAGGCAGCCACAGGGAGATGGACCAGCAGCTATGAAGTAGCTGACAGAAGACTCCTGCAGTACCAAACAATCCCTGGAAGCCTCCAAACTGAGAAATACATTCAGATTAAAATGGGAAATCAGTGGGAAGGACTACCTGAGAAGCTGTACTAAAAGAAAAATACATCTCGATGCTTTCAGAAAAGAGTAAGAAACTTGTGGAGTAGGGAATAACTATGGCAAAGATAGATTTTTGGTAAACCAAAAACCAAAGAAGTAATATAAACCCAGCAAACTATGGCCTAGCTTAGACAGATGGCAGCATTGATGAAAACTCAGTGGAAAAGGCAGACTGCCTTTGTTCAGATACTAAAGAAATAAGCCTGGAAGACGATGATGTATCAACAGGGCCTATTATCGCATGATTGGAACAGACTGATATAAACATATGCTATGAAGTGATGTCTATAAAGATCACAGGTGAGTGAAGAAGTTGGTTCCAATGATAATATCACAAAAGGTATTATGAAGACTTCAGAAGTACCTTGTCTGAGCCAAAGTTAGAGTTTTCTCGGTAAGATTCAAAAGGCAGAAAAAGAAAATGTCTGTTCTGCTTTCTGAATAGACAGAGAGACATTGTAATAAATCCTGTGCTTGAGGCTACCCACAGATAACTCAAAGGTTGACAAAGTTTTCTGATGACTTCTGCAACTGGTGCCCTAGGATGAGCTCAGTTTCAGAGAGGCACTGGGCTATGATGCACCATAGTGTTTGAAGATGACTAACACTACTGAAAAGCAGTAACAAAGATGTAAAATCCCAGTCAACAGTGAGCTAATGGGTACTGCAAAACAACTACAAGCAGCAAGGGAGAGTCAATGTCACTCAACACCTTCTTCATCAATCTCTCGAGTGAGGAACACAAAGTCACAAGGCCCAACAGTCCTGTAGTAAGTGCACACTGGACAGGGGCCACTGATATTCACTGAGATACTGGTCTGAGCACATAAAGTAAGAGTTTATATCTTATGGGGCAGCAAAATGCTCCCAAATAGACCATGAGAAATACAGCTGGAATGCAAATCAGTTTGAATGAGCTGAAGCTGGTACGAACTCTTATGGGACACAAACCACTCAGGGTCTTGTTCATGATACACATAACATCAACCTTGATACTCGAAAAGAAAGCCTTTGGCAAAAATCTTCAACTCATGGAAACAAGCTCCTTGTGGTAAATTGTCATGACCATGTTAAGAATGAGGTAATCACAAAACATAACCATCTAAAAGTTGGAGTCTCTCTATGGTCTGCCGCTTATGTGGTTTCCTCTATGCAACTGAGAACAGCAGTGTTTTGCAAGTGATTAAATAGAATCCAGCTGATCATGTCTGTTAAAACCCAGCTAACTTACGTACAGTGAGTAAGCAGTAGGTATACTACACTACCTATAATACTCCTTCAAGTTTTTCTCTAGATTCTGACCTTAGATGGTGCTACAGAAAGCATCTCAAATACAACAATGCAACTGTTCTCTTTAATAATGACACATAAACATTAATCTGTAAGAACTGACCAAGGAGGATGGAAGTGTAAACAGTAAATGCTGGAAAAAAAGGGGAAGCACCAAATGGCTAATGTAATAAATAACCAGGAATAAATTACTTTTGCACTTCAATTTTAGGTTTTAATTTATTTTGAGATGTAAAGAGACTATAAAAGGTAAAGTGATTTATAGAATACATATACCCAGAACATACAGAAAGGAGAACATGTGATGAATTATGAAGGCTTTATAAAGAGTGCTACAAAGTCACAGCTTTCACATTAGGAGAGTACCGTACAATCCAATCCAAAACTCAAATTTAATACAAGCTTAAATTGACTATTTGTTCCAAAGAGAGAGCTAAAGAAGGAGGTACAGTTTGCTGAAGGGAGCTATTAGCTGTGACTGCCATTCAGCAAGCCAGAAACACAGATTTGAGAAATAAGAATATGTAGGGATTTAAAAACGCCTTTTCAGGAAAAGAAGGAACAGGATCACCAACCAGCCAGAAACCAGCCAGCCATTCTAATGGCTTTCCTACCACTATATAAACTCTGTAGTTGCAGAGATCCAACCGAAAGAAATGCAAAGTTAACTGGGCTCGGAAAGAGGAATTCTGGTATCCGATTCTTATAAGAAAGCACCTACTTGGAGGAGGAATAAATATTCTTATTTATACACAACTCATCAATTTTCTAAAGTGTTGCCGTATTTGTTATATTCTTTTATCTTCCAGTAAAACCACTACTATAATTGCTTACTGCTTCTCGCAAGGAATCTTTTTATGCAAGACATAATTATATCAATAGATATGATTAATTTTAGAGCCATGAAGAACTACATTTCTGTTTTCATTTGGAAAAATATATCTCTAATTATACCATGATCAGCATGAATTTGATTACCTTACCAAAATTAATTTCTCCTCAATACTCAGTAGAATATACTGACCAGAAAGGACAAAGTTTCCACAGCATCCATTTCAGAAGCCTTGTATAAGTCATGTAGGACTTTCATTACAGCTACTGAAAAATCTTCAAACACATTTAAAATAATAACATGCCCCCAGGCAGAGGTAAAGTGGATCCACTGATCTAACTATTGTTTCCTCTCTATAGAGATGCAAAAAACAAAAAAATTACTAGGACAGATTTGAGATTAGATCATATAGCATTCCTGTATATCTTGTATAAAGTTTGATCAGTGACTGACATAACTCAGTATCTTATTGAAATATGCCTTTCTCAGGCTGGATTTCAAATTAGTATGATTCTCTCTTTCAGCAGTTCAGAGAATCCTGAGAGCACAGCTCTGTAGTAGTGTCTGCTGTGTCACAGGTGCACAAGTGTCTTCTAAATGCAACCCCCAATGTTAAAGAGTTTTTTCAATGCTGTACTTCATCTCCTAAATTACTGGTTTTCCAAGTATGAAAGTTGATAAATACTTTCTCAGGCCTTTTCTCAAAATTCTTCCCAGTGGTGTAAAAAAGATACCAGCTAAAAACTGTCCACCACGTTAGCTTAGAAGGAACAAACCTTAAGAATTTATTTGCTATCTTGAACAAGGAAAGATTCCATTTATTAGAAAATTCTCATTGTGTTGCAGACAACTGATTACTGCTAACTTCTACAAGTTTCTGTTATTTTGCCTGAAGCTGTTACTATGCATAAACATGTAATTCAACTGAAGGTAACATGAGCTGCTCAATAATTTGCTTCTACTGTATCCGGAGTTTTGAGTATGGACATCAGTTTGATAAATTATTGGGAATGAAAACTCCAGGTAAGAGGAGTTTAATGAAATAAATGTTATGAAGAAATTTCAGGCCATTATTTGATACTCAGAAAAACAAACCTGCCAAGAACCTGCTGTAGCAATAGAGATACATGCATGCATATTGTATGTATATATGAAGTAGATAATCTCCAGGAAAGAGAATTACAAGGACCAATTATAAGGGAGTTTTGCAGCTGTTCTGCACTATTTGATTGAGGTATTATACCATTAAGTTTAGATTCATTGTTTTGGCTGGGTTTGGAGGTGAATTACTTGTTTCATTTCAGTAGAGAAAGACAGATTCAGAAATTAAATAGCCTCTAGAAGGCAGGATCAGTATCAAACTGAACAGGAAAGAAACATATGCTAAATGCTATGGCCATTCCCTAAATTTAACATCAAGCTAAGATTAAGTATCCCCAGAACACTCATAAGGTATCCAAAATTGCTCTTAAAATTACTGTCAGTCATGAGATGGTGGTAGCAGGCTTCAAATAAAGGCAGAGGATGATACTAGAGGCACCAGGGATATCACAGTCATAGAATCACAGAATAGTTAGGGTTGGAAAGGACCTTAAGATCATCTAGTTCCAACCCCCCTGCCATGGGCAGGGACTCTTCCCATTAGACCATGTCACATAGGGCCCTGTCCAGCCCAGCCTTGAGCACTGCCAGGGCCAGGGATGGAGCATTTACTGGGCAACCTGTTCCAGTGCCTCACCACCCTCACAATAAAGAATTTCTTCCATCTAACCTGAACTTCCTCTGTTTAAGCTTGAAACCATTACCCCTTGTCCTATCACTACAGTCCCTGATGAAGGGTCCCCTTCTGGCATCATTGCAGGTCTCCTGCAGATACTGGAAAGCTAGTTAATTACTGTCATGAAAGGAAGGAGACCATGGAACTGGCTTATAGACAATAATGTGAACAAAGAGCACAAATACATATATAAGGAGTAGTGCATAAGTGAAATTGGGAACCCACAAAGAAAAAGCAAATAACTCTGATTAGTTAACCCCGTGGGTCCAGGAGCAAGGTCGGTGAAACCCCCAAAGTCAAAATTGTCCTCTTAATGAAAAGCTGTATGTGGAAGGGCAAGCATAGCGCACTAAAGAGAAGAGGATGGCTACTAAGGAGCATGCAACAGTTGCAACTGTTTCATGATTAGTTTATTTTCCAGAAATTGCATTAATTTTTTTTGTTTGTTTTCTGTAATAAGTAGACTTGCATTAGTAACTATTCTTTTATTAGATTAACAATAAATTAGTTGCTGCATATGTAAGGTATGTTCCCTATTTGCCCATAACAAAGTTTTGAATGCAAGAGTGTGCGCAAAGCTTTTGATTATAGTGTATCAAATGCACAATCTCATTCATAGCATTCAGTCTGTGATTTTGCCTGCAATGACCGTTTGTATTCACGAGACTGCCACAAAGTGTGTGATCCCAGAATGTTCTTAATATTACCTCACATAACTCTCAAAATACAGATTGTTTCAAAATACTATTGCAGTATGCTAAAAGGTTTAAATCATAATCCTCTATTTTATCCCCAGAAGTAATGTTTCTCTTACGTTAAATTTTGTACTTTTTAACAGTTTCTATTACCTGAACCTGATTCAATTTTTAAAAAGCAAAGAGAAAGGGGGAAAAAAAGTATACTGTATCAGTAAACATACATTTTCATGTCTGTGTTAGACACCAAGCCCTCCCCATCTTCTATAGAGAGCTAATGTTTAAACGCTAGATACAAGGTTACTTTGTAATAACTAAAGAGAATTTAAAGGATTTATTAAGCTAAAAAAAAAATAAACCCCAACCTTTTTAACTTTTTTAATGTGCAAATTTATATAGTCAAAATTCATACTAGTTGAAAAAAATAAATATTACTGAGTAAAAGCACTACAGCATTCCCTTTCGTTGCCTGCAAAAATGTGTCCTTTCAGAAGCAAAAGCATGAGTTAAAAAATTATATGAAGAAATCAATGTGGCTCATGATCTGAAGTCAATGTATCAGTCCATACATTACTAGAATTATTTCATTCACTTATTCTAGCCACTCTCTAGCAACCTTTCACTAAAACATCACCTAAGTTATCTTACATCCTCCCAAATTTCTTATTTCTTAGATCAGGTGAACCTGAGACACCTTGTAGTTAACAGCCTATACTCAAACCAACAAAACCAACCTTGTGACACTGAATATAATTCAGAAAACCAGTTGCCCAGACAATAATTTAAAGCAGTAATTTACAATGGCTATCAGAAGAGATCTGTTTAAAACAAATCCTTGTAATCAATACACAAAGCCAACCCTTAGAAGCAATAGCTTAGGCTGGCAATAAATACTAACCCTTAAGGCATTACCACAGGCATTAATTTAGGGCCAAATTCCACCATCCTTATTCACACTGATTATTATCCTTCCTCACAGGTTGCAATGAAATGCCCAGGTTTCAACAGTATTAAGGTGCTTGTGTCACTCTTGGGAACCAGGCTGACGCTAAACTTAAAACTTGCCAACCTTGCAACTACTTCAGTACAACTAAGCAATTACAGTAGGTAAGAGAGTACTAAGAAATATTTGGACACTTAAGAAATGCAATAAAATATATTTTTAAAGATCTTACAAATAGTAGTTTCTGAAATGCTATCAGTTCTATGATGCCATCACTTTTCTAACCCAAGTAGGGTTGCTACTAATTCTATGTGCACATCCTCCAGTGATGGAATAACCTCAATACCTCTGATGATGTGGCTGAAGACAGTCCTCTACAGAGCACTATCTAATGATATTTCCAGCATATACAACCAACCTCGACAGTATTTTCCAGAGTAAGAAACAATTATTGCACTATTTTCTATCTTACATTCTCAGCTTCTTTCCATCATGAAAGATTAAGGCTGACCATGACACGTACAAGTACATTTTTATTGCTACTTACATGCACAAGGGTCACAAAGGAGCATTAAATGCAGGGAATTGTTAGACCATGTACATGATTCTGCTGGAATACATATATAAAGGATGGCATACATTAACTAACTGGTACATGTAAGAAATTCTAAGGTTAGACATTGTGGGTTTTTTGATAAAAATATCTGTTAAAGATAGGTCAAAAACTGGGTGCAGATTCCATGAACATCTGCGCAGCTTCTGGTAAGAGATAATGATGTATATGAAAGAGCATTAATTTAATATTAAGCTGATATAACTTGACTTCCTGATGTTCAACACTGTATTTTTAGCCTAAGAAATACCTCTGCAGTTACTGAAGCAGCAGAGGTTCAGTTGAGACTCAAGCACATCAATCATAGCAGTATTAGATTGTGCGACTTTCAGCTTTGGCTCTTTTAAGTTGCAAGTAACAGTTTAAACAGTAACAGCGAGAACCTTTTAGCACTGCAATATTTAACCTATCAATTGTCTGGTATTTGTAAATGTTCTTCAAGGCAGTGGCAGCAGCATGCCTCCCTAAAACGGGTTTTTTCATCAAAAAACCCTTATGCAACAGAACAAAAACCTTTGTTCAATAACCAAAACCAGATCCAAACCTTTAGACATCAGTAAGAAAATATGAAATATTATAATCAGAAGTCTCAAAATAAGAAGTTATGCCCCTCAATCAAGAGGGATTCTTCATGAGGGACTGTGGTGATAGGACAAGGGGTAAAGGGTTTAAACTTAAACAGAGGAAGTTCAATAAGGAAGAAGTTCTTTACTGTGAGGAACTGGAATGGGTTGCCCAGAAAAGTGCTGAATGCTCTGTCCCTGGCAGTGCTCAAGGACAGGTTGGACAGAGCCTTGGGTTACATGGTCTAGTGTGAGACATCCTTGTCCATGACAGGGGGATTGGAACTAGATGATCTTAAGGTCCTTTCCAACTTTAACCATTCTATGATTCTATGGTGGGAACAAGCAAGCAATGTATGAAAATATGAATGACACATTTTACTAATTAATCACCACTTCAATTTTCCCTTCATGCAGTGGAAGCACTTCAACCAAGATCTATACAGTATACAGCCTCATTTATCCCCCCCTCCCCATCCCTGCAACATGCTATTATTTCCTATCTGACTTTTTCAGTGAACTGTCTACCATCCATTAAAGGATCACAATCTTTTCTTCCTGGAATTACACTCAAATCCAGGTATTGCAATTTGCTTGGAGTTGCACCTCTTTAAGGTATTGCTTGTATCTCGAGTGTGCAGCCATCTTACCACCATCTCTTTTTGGCTGGAATCAGTGCCTTCATTCCCATAACATTTGAGAAAACTCCCCTGAACTAAGTCAAATTATACAGAATTTGTTCCCCTGAACTTCATTCAGGGCCTCCTCCAGTTACAAATCTTGTTCCCCCTGAAAGGCAAGCCTCCCTGCTTTCAAAAGCCCTTCTCCATTGCAGAGCTACAGCATTTGACCCACAAACCTTCACTTCCTCCAACAGAAGTAGCTACAGCAGATTGAGGTGAATCTGATCAGCCAATCAACTCCCTTAAAGCGTCCATGCAGCTGTACATAAAATTCTTTACTGTTAATTCTGCAGAGACTTCCTGTTCTACTTCAAAGCAAAATCTGAGGAGGCTAATGTTGGACCTAACGCTGACAGAAGCTACAGCTGAAATACTGTATTTGAATCCCATATGCGAGGATTCCTCATATATCCGTGTCTGTAAGTTAGAGAGGGAATCCTAGCGATGCGCTTCCACCATCAGTTACACTGTCCAAAAACTAATACATTGATCACAAGGCATTTTTTTTATTCCTGGATATGACTTTAAAATAAACTTGATACCATCAGCAAAGAATAAACCAATCTTCTGGCTCCCCCATACCCCAAGCTCTACTTCCAAAAGCAGTAACTTTTGGGAAAAGCAATCAAATAAATTTCTCTCACCCCAGAATAGCCTTGTATCTCACCTAATTACCTACCACGACAGCAATAGTTCAAGAACATTCAGAATCATAGCTCTAGCAAAGTGATTTTGTATATGCAACACCAACATAGCACCTGAGAACCACAGCCCACCTCTCTTTTACTGACAGTTTTTTTGTAGTCCTTCCCTGGCTGACAAAACACTACTTTAAGACAACATAATCCACAACAAGCAAAATTATTGAAGAAGGCCAAGAAAGTTCTGAAAGTTCTGCTGAAAGAAGCGATAATAACAAGAGCAGTTATTTTGTATAAATTTTCTTGATGTGACTAAATCTAACAATATTTCACTTTGAAGAGTTTGGGCTATTTTTAAGGAAAGTAGTCTAAAATCTTGCAAGCCTAAAGAGAAAGAAAAAACCCGACTGAATCTAGAATATGAAAAGTTTCTAAAATGTTCCTGACTGACAGACCTATGACAGGAAACAGTGAGAAATGTAGCACAACCCTGTTTTTCTGTTAAACAATGGCAGAACTTACCTTTGTGCTTGCTGGTAACAAAATATTTTTGCATATTCATTTGCACTCATTGAGGGTCAGCTTGACATATCCCTACTCAAAATTAAATTGGTGTTATTCTTAAAAGCAGTAGCATGGGAGTCAAAGAATCACTTTTTATCAGCCTGGTAACTACCTTTATTTTTTAAAGTCCAAAATATCTTATGAACGTTTAATATTATAGGGGTAATGCTGAGTCCATTCACCAGCTTGACCTATTTCAGAGAAGAATCTGGATAAAATCCTCAGCTGGCACATGTACAGTGAAATCCACAAAGCCTATGGATTTGCAACAAAGGAGAATTTGATTTGGAGACAGTTAAATGATTTTCCTACAGGTATAAAATGAGTCATCAGCGGAGATGATACAGATCTCAACAACTCCCTGGCTGAGCCCATTTTGTCCATGGTGAGATTTTGGTGAGCACACTGGGAGAAGCTTGGGCTCAGCAGAGCAAAAATTTTCTTCTTTTTGTAGCCACTGTTTCATTCCTCATCGTCTTAAGTAAGTGGTGCGCAGCCCTTAACCGTAGAACATTACATGTCTGTTTAACAAAGTTGCTTTCGACTTCAGCCAAAAGTACCTGACATTTTGTAACATTTAAATTAGCACAGAAAACAGCTGAAATGCTGTAAAGACAGAGTCTAGGGTTTAAGACAATTACAAAGAATAATATGAAAATGCAAGAAAAAGAGGGATTGAGCCAGTTATACTCTTGCTGCGACTGCCGCAAACGTTAGTTGAGCCTGCTATTAATAGTAATTCACCAAGACAAGGTGTTTATCTGCGATCAGATATAACCAGGGCATTATTTCATGGTTAACAGATTGTGCTGATTAACAGACTGAGCTCTGGAATTTGTATCTTGCAGGCAGTGTAAAAAAACCCAAGCATTGTCAGGATGAAACAGAACATTTCCAGAATACCCCATTAAAAGAGGAACTGGAGGGGTTAATAGATACTTTTTTGGATATTTACAATTAGGAAAGAGTTTGAAATTTTATTATTAGAGGAAAACATTGTGGTGGATTTGTACTTCATGTTTTGGCAGAGGTTTAATGACATATGACTACTAGTACCTACAATTTTGTATTGATACAATGAAATGCAAAAAAAAAAAAAAAAAAAAAAATTGCATTTAATGTTTTGTTTTAAAACAATCGATAGCAGTAGCTACTTTTTAGTCCTGCTGAACTTTTCTTCATCACAATACCTCCTGTTGTAATGAAACAGTCTGGCATTTTGAACAAGCAAAGATGATAAGCACTCAGTATGCTAATTAGGGGAGCAGATGTCTTCAATAAATTTGTGTTGGCCTGGAATAATTTTTTTACAGATATGAATATGCACTTAACTGTTCGGCCAATCCATAAAAGTTTGATTTCTATAGGCTTTTTTTCATGGCTACTGATTTAGTGTCGTCAAGATTCACTTTGTGCTATTTCATTTTTTCTTTTAAAGTGAAAGAGTACTTCCTTCCCTAGATAAATCTGGTGTAATGCTTCCTGTTATGAACTCTTATACCTACCTATTTATTACCACAAATACATCCCTCACCTGAATTTTATGGGAGATTTAAAAAAAAGTTTTAGTCAGTTTCAAGTATAAACCCAAGAATTTTTTATTTTTTATTTTTTTTAAGAGTGTAATTGCTGCAATATAACTGATATAATCATGTGACACTCAAATATCACTAATCTACGGGGAAAAAAAAAGCTTGAAACATGGCAGGCACTTAGGGCTGCTGCTGTATGGGCCCCAGTGCTGAGAGAGGACCAAGAGCTAGCAGGATGGCTCCCACTGGTGCAGAGAAAACCCCATGCAGCTGCTCTGAAGGTAAGAGGCAAATCAGGGACCCAGAGGGGAGCAGAAGAGGAACTTAGCCCTGGAAAATTTTGTGCTGCTGGTGATTGGATGAGCTGAGTGAAGTCGTGACTGTTCCAGTCCTTGTTCCCCTATCAGCTACAAAAGTTGTCACTCTGGCTTCAAAACTTTTTGCAATGGCAAAGCCTTACTTAAGGATCACTTAAGTGCTGCTTCTTGGAGGCTACTGCGAGAGGGAGCTTGATTGTTTTCAGCTTGGATCACCCCTAAGAGGAAGTGAGACTCCAGCCTTGTATAGGCAAAAGTAAATACCAGCTATTTTTCACAACATACCAGGGTTGAATGGCATAGGACAGTAGAGAAATGCTGAAGGAGAGCTTTTGCATATTTATAGGAGAATCATGTAGCCACAATGCCACCACAGAAAAGCAGTTTCTATATTTAATGGTGCATGGAAGGCTTTACCTTTGGGCTGCTTCAGTAACTATCCATTTTTCTGTACTGCACAGGAAGGTCTGCTTGAAGCTGTCTAAGCACTGCAAGTCCCCACTGAGGGGACAATGATAGGGGTAAGGAGTCTTCCTTACTGTTAAGCTGTGATCCTACCTTGAAATTGGGTGACCACATAAAAATGTGAGGTTGGTGAGGTGAAAATAAAGATGAAATTTTGACCCAGCTAAAGCTATTGCCTGTTTTGGAGTGAATAATAGACAGAACTCCAGCTGTGGCCCACTAAATTACACATACACCTAATGTTGCAACAAGCAAATTGTCAGAAAGAAAACACATGGATTCTTGCTTCACTGTCAGACACAAAAATCCTGTGCAAATATTTTCCCACATAAAGGTTTTCTACCCCTGCTAAACTTAAGTAGCATCTAATATCAACCTTTTACTTCCCAATTTCCTCTGGATTTTATACTGTAAATTTGGTGAACATTTGGCACAAAACCAACACTAAAAGAAAACTTACTTTGTTCTCACCTCAGAGGAAGATCGTGATTTAATTTAATTTAAGTTTCTCTGAAGTGGCTGAGGCACTGGAATGGGCTGCCCAGGGAAGTTGTGAATGCTCCATCCCTGGCGGTGTTCAAGGCCAGGTTGGACATAGCCTTGGGCGGTGTCCCTGCCATGGCAGGGGGGTTGGAACTAAATGATCTTAAGGTCCTTTCCAATCCTAACTATTCTATGATTCTATGAAAGCAGAAATTGGTGCACATTGCAACAGGGCCCCAGAACACCTTCTGCAGCTCTGAAGTAAAATCACTTCCACAGGAACTTATGAAATTTTAAAGGAGTAACTCAGACAAAAGAATAACATTTGCATGATTTAACACATCTTCTAGCAAAATAAAACATATTTAATTTGCCTTTCATTCAAGTCTATTTTCTATGTGGTGGATAGCACTGTATCAGGTAGACACTTTCAGACCAAGACAGAAATGGACAATAGACCCCTTGAGAGTTTAACTGTACAACAGCAATGTGCAGATCTTTACACCTCAGCATTCTCTCCCCTTCAGTCTAGAGAAGACCTCAACTATCTTCTGCTACTTTACACAGCAACTGCAGCTACTGCCATGCTCTACGCTAAGTAAAGATATGCTCTGCACTCATCAACAACAATGAAACACACACAAAATAAAGTAGAAAAGAAGGAAAGAATAAAAAATAGGAAAGAAAAACCCACAGACGTCTTTTAAAATCGCTGAAACTTCTGATGAGTTTTTTTCATGTATTGCCTTATTTTTAGAAAACACTTGCACATCTGCTACGTAAGAGTAATTAATACTGATGTGAAATTAGTAATTTGACATTTGATGTAATGAAAACTTGAAAAATAAAATAAAAACATGTTCTATGTGAAATTTATGTTGAATACTAGTTTCCTATGAGAATTTTGACTAAATACAGGCAATTTTTTCTTGAAAGGTTTGCCCTTATTTTGACTAAAATATATGTAGCAAAATAATACATTAATAGAATATAAACAAAGTCAAGTCAATCTTGTATTAACTCGGGGGATGGGGGGTGAAGCAATGAAAACTAGCAGTTGAGAAGGACCAAAATTGAGATTGCTAACTACATTCTTTAAGAATATGTAGAGTTCTGGTCCTCACATTCAAGGTAAATAGATTTAAGCATTAATGTGCAGTGGAAGGCACCTGGGGAAGAGGAAACAGTGGTAACAGTGGAGTATAGCTATTGCACATTGCCAGTTTTACAAGACTTACAAAGTTAGGAGTAGAAAATACACTGCGATAAGCATGAGTGAGGGAGAAGCACTGCTTTTTCAGGACCAGAGAACAAATAATTCCAAGGACAAACTTGTGTGATCATGCACGTATTAAAGCTATATAAGGAAAAATGGTTTTAGCTATTCCACCATCACATTCCTGGGGCATGTTGTCAAATGAAAGGTAGAACAAGAAATTTAGAGTCATGTATAATAAGTTCTGTAAAAGTGACTGCATGATGTTGTCATAATGAAGCAAGGAACCACAATTAATGACACAGCATCTTTCAATCACTTATTCTTACTTTCTCTTATGACAATGAAGGAATTTATTTATCCTGTATACATGGAGATTTGTGTGCCTGCAGACAACATAAGGGTCAGAGGGGTTATAAAAACAGAAAAGAAGATACAGAGATCCTCATGTTCACCACCTAAGTCAATTATTGTACAGAACGTCATACGAACAAAATCTTCCATTTCATTGTAATCATTTGCTGTATCGGCAGCAATATAATACAGTTTCAAAACCTTCCTAAAACTGCCTAGATAATGAAAGATTTTGAACTAGAGACTTAACACCAATAACCTTTCAGTTAATTTGAAACTGCCAAAGAATGAAATAAATCTGTCAGTACGGACTGAACCCTTCATGTGCCCAGTATTTCTTACAAGGCAGTATGCTAATTCTCTGTAAGTCTCTGATTTTATACAGGCCTTAGCATCCCTGTATGATACCAGAATGCAACTGGAAAGGAGGCAGTGACATGTGACACATTCTTTTTCATGATGCACAGAATTCACATTTCATTTGATGTGGTAACCGGTATAACTTAATTTATTTGATGCTGCAGCTTAAAAATCTGCAACCACAGATACATTCCATGATATTTCAAATAAAAACTACTATAGTTTTAAAAGAAAAAGACATTTTGGAATTAATATTATTATATAAAGATGAGCAGATATATAATTTTTATACTCAAACATTTTTAAAAAGAAATACCTTAAATACATAGGCCTTAAAAAGTAGCTGATTCTACAGCATCCAGCTGGCATTTATGAAAGATGAATGAAATTCTTCTATTTTCAGAACATTTGAAGATAGATGGCTAGTTAAAATAATATTTGAAAAGCAAAATCCTGATAAAAGATACCATCTTAAAATGATGTACTTTCAGTGTTTACTTAACATGCACAGCCAGTCTTAATGAAAATTTCCTGCAGAAGTTTTCTGTCCATACACAGTGGCATATTTTTCACATTTTCCAGAAAACAAAAGCATTTTGCCAAGCAAATTTCAACACTTCCATTGTGATTTCTAGAGATTTAAAGTTTCTCTCAGTTGATCTCAAAAGCATCGCTTACATAAGGGTATTACTCTCAGAAACAACTGAGAAGCTGTAGCTTAGAAAAACATTTGCAGTGACGATTTTTGTGGTTTTAGCCTTTGCTAAAAACATTGAATCTGCTGATGGAATTTTGTCTACGTTAAGTATCTGTTTGTTTGCAATAAAATAAGAATCCTGTGTGTTGAATGCTAAATGGGTATACAATAATGATCCAACAAAACACTTCACTTTGAAGTGTTTGCTTCTTCCTACCTGGCCGTTTAGACAAGTGATGCCATTTTCAAAACCAGTCGATATTGTGATTTTCATGGAAGTCATTAGTAACACAGTGTACTTCAAAACCTTTGCACTCTAAATAGCATTCCAAGAAACTTCTCTTAATCCAAAATCATGGAAACCCTGCTGCAGCTCTATTTTATCCCGAAGAAGTCTAAAGTTACAAGGGGCTTTCTAATGCCAGGACTTCTTCAGCTCTGCACCTGGCAATGTGTGGGAGCTGGGTTCACTGCACCACTGATTTTTCCATGACATTAGAAAATCAAATCTCCTATATCCAAGGGGAGTTTGTTATGTGGCAAGTGCTGGGTTGCTCTGGAGATGAGAATGGGATAGCCATACCAACTTCTTTCACTAAACTTGGGTCACTGTGAATTGAAGACAAGAGACAGGGGCCATAAATACATTGTTTAAGGAGAGGTCTGTAGCCTTTACCTTTCTAGCCTTGTGTAGCTGTCAAACTGCTGCAGAGCAAGATTTTGCGTATAAATCAATGTCACGGGTGATTTTCCCCGAATACTTATGGCTGGTATCCACATCTCATTTACCTCCTCCCCTAAGAGACAAGAAATAATGACAGTATGTGGATATAGGGGAAAAGAAAGAGAATAAAGTCTGGGATTTAAATAAATTAAGATATTGCTGCTAATTGTAAGATTTGCAGAGTACACTAACCTGCATGCAACCACCATGGCACCAGGACTATATTGCTATAAATAGAATCTGGGGAATCCCCCTGGTAATGGAGTCTCTGCTGTTTGCTTCAGGTAGTTTTTGCACAGACATAATTTGCTAATTGCTCTGAGCAACTGGGCATAGAGTTCACTTCTTTGTCCTAATTTGATGATGTGGATTTCTTAAGGAGGATAAAGATTTTTTACATTTTTTCACTATTTTTATTGCCCGTTTTTCTAATAAATCACAAGATCAAGAACTATGCTGAAAGCCAAAACTCAAGTAGAAAGGGTGAGAAAGAAAAGCTTCGTAAAATTTTATTTTCCTTATCATTGGCTCTTCCATAGCCCAATAATCCATTTCTGAGACAGATTCTAATCTCAGATGCAGTGTGGGCAACCCAGCATACCTAAGAAAAATCTGTTACTGTGCATCATGCGTGATATTAGAATCTGGCCCTTCCATTGTAGATGGAACATTTGCATAAAGTTTTTAGGACTTTTTATAATGTCTGTATTTTCTAATAATTGCAACTGTGCACATTTTTGCCTGAATTGTCTGTCGTTTCACAGATGTCAATTATGAAAAGCCCTCACATATGGCAACTACAAAAATAAATTTGTCTAAGGCTGTGAACAGACAAATTTACCCCCAAACTCCTTTTCTAAGAGCTTGGGTCATGCATGCTGCCTGCTTAGTCCCTGTTCCTGTAGTGATCAACAGGCAATGTCAGAAAGTAAGTTGCACCTAAGATCTGTTACTTACTATGATTTTTCCCTGATTTATTTCTCAAGTTTGAGAGTGAATGAACTTTGTGAGTATATGCAGGAAACCCTCTAGACATACTTTTAACTTTATAGAAAGAATTATCCCTATGGACATCAGCCACATCTCTAATTACCTGGACAGACAGTCACCATTTTTTCAGACTTATTTTTTTTTTCCCACAATCAAGTCAGTGTGTGAGCACATAAGGCATAATATGGTCTGCAGAAGGTGGCCTGTTTGACCCATGGCTTTCAGCTGCTCTTCCATAATTGCTGAGGATAAGCCTAAGTTTTAACCTACCTCTGCCTGTCCTGTGCTTTGGCTGGCAAGCCTGGCCTGCGGAGCACAGCTTTCCCACCCTCTCACAGGGCAGAAGGGTGCTGTTGCTGTCATGGGGTTCCCTGGCAGGAAGGAGCTGGTATGCAAACACACACTGAGCATCTTAGGATGACGGTTGCTCTTTACCAGTACATTTCCTTAAAACACTTTTTAATAGCACAGTTCATTCTTTTCCTTCAGAAATACATAATCTGTTGTTTGCCAATTTGTTCTCTTAAACACTCCAGTTTATACCATTTCAGCCTCAAAGACCAATTACTTTGTTTTCCAAGGGCTGCTTAATCTAACCTCTATGCATATCTTTTATTAAATCCAGACAGAAAGCACTCATTCCCTCTTACTTATTTTAAGTTACCCATAATTCCTTAGTCACAGCATCTCTCTAATGTAGGCCTCCAGCCTAATATCTGCTTGCTCATAGCTATTGAGTTTCAAGAAATACAGTGCATCCTTTATTTCTTTCTATGCATCTAAGATCAATGCAACTTTCCACATTATTTAATGGTCGTACAATTTGGAAATGTTAAGTGCTAGATAAATGTATATTATAATTTTGCCTCACTGTGATGTTCACAGCACTTGCATTTTGGTTTTTCACCTCCTATTGACTAAACTGTCATCCTATACTGGCCTGAAGATTTACACTTCTGTTTGCATAGTAGTTTTCACTGCTTCAGATACACCTCCAGAACACCATTGAATTTCAACAGGTATCTAAGTCCAGGTTTTGGGGCGGATGGTTTTTAATACTATAGTACTTACTTTACTTTGGCAATTTGCTACATTTTTCTCCATGATTTCTCCAAGAGACAAAACAGAAATCATTCTTACAAGGGCACTAATATTCTGGTCTGTTTTTCTGATTTACCTTTCATGTCTGTTTTCTAACTACATTCTGTTTATTTGAAAAAAACATAGAGAGAAAAGGCCAAGTCCCAAACCTGCACTGGCAAAAATCTGCACAACCAACTTGGAAGCAATGACATTCTGTTGATCTGAATTAAATCTACAACAGGTGACGATTTGGTCTAAATGTGTTAACCCTTCTACTTGTCTTCAGCACACACCTATTAAAAAAATGCTAAAATATTTTCTGGTTTATCAGTAGACACTTTATTACGCCAAATAACCATCAGCAAATTGTGACCTTATCTTATGTTTCTGGCTACTATTCTAATGAGTCTTGACTTTAGAAATGCCTCATTTGCCTTCCTCCAGCCATTGGGAAAGGGCCTCAACACTGAGCTTTTTTGTACTGTAGTATTTCTATCCTACTAATTCATCATCCCTTTGCATCTTCAAATCATCTCCATCTCCACTTGAGGCCAGCAGCCCCCTTTTTCCTATTGCTGTTCTCACCAAGTACAGTAAAAGCAACTAACATGTCTCAGTAAGATTAGGAGATGGTATTTGATCTAATTTACATCCCATGAAATCCTAGTGACTTCATTAAGTTGCACAGCACATAATACAACCCATAGCGTAACTTACAAGCAAGTCTCATTACATGCCAATATAGCTGGCTTTTCCCCATTAACTAAATGCTGCAATTCTTTCTCTCTGATAATATCTGCCTTGAAGAACATTCTTCAGATGTTCAGATCTCCTAGCTGCTTATCATTTTTCTTCTGAAAATACACCTTTCTATTCTTTACAGTGATACTGCAATTCACTGTTTCCCAACACCCCTCTCCACTTCTTTCCCCTTATCTCCACAATAATTTTTGTGCTGTTGAAAAACTAACAGCTTTGTTTGCCATCCTGTCTTCTTATGATATTACACATCAGAGCTTTCTCAGCAGCTGCTTTGATATGCTGTATATCTAAACCATTTTGCTTGCATTAGCCTCATTAAGTAAACAATAATTAAGAGCAGTTTGTTTCCAAGTAAACAGAAAAATTCAACACTATAAAATTCAACAGACTCTCATCTGACTATATCCATCCATCTCATATAGCTTCCTTAAAACAAAATCATCCATGTAATGAAGATGTTCCAAAAAAATAGACCTATTTTATAAACCAGTCACAAAATATAATTTTGCAATGGTTGTGGTTGTGTTTTAAGTATTTGCATGAGTTACCATGAGAGAGTGATCAGAATCAGAGTGGCACTCACTGTATCAAAGTGGTTTTCCGTGAATCCAAGCCACAGTTCTCAGCTTGCAGAGAGAATTTAAATCAGGAGCCTTTGAAGACATGTCTATGCACAGTGGCAGCAGCCTAAGGCTGTGGAGAGAAAGATGCATTCTACGTTACTGTGAACAACATTTTAAATCAGACTGTAAGCACTCATGGCTAGGAACCATATTTTACTCTGGTTCTTAGCGAAGGGTGAGGAACAAGAGTTTTGATTGTCCCTAAACGGGGTGTGCATTGAGAATAACATTGATAAATGCTGTTCTAACACTGTGCTTTAAATAACTGTCTTCAGAAAGAGTAAAGATCTCCTGTCTAGACAAAAACTCTAATTTTTCTGTCTAGGCAGAAAAACAATTCAAATTGCAATGAAGGCTAGGAAACAGAAAAGAGGAGAAAAGGAAATGAGCAAAGAGGCGTAGCATATTCATTTTTCCTGATTTTGGAGAAAAAATAAAAAATAAAAAGCTTCTTAGGCATATTTGGAGTGTTGGAAGCACAGAAAAATCTGATTCTGTTGTAACCATGAGGCAACATCCCTGTTTGTGATCATCACTACTGCAAATTGAGCCAAAATTGCATTGTCTGCTGGAGTATCCAGACTTCTTTCTATGATTCAAAAGAAAGAAATTATATCAGGACAAGTAAAGTTCATTGCATTCCTGCAAACTATAAGTCCATTATTTTTTTTCTCTGAGAGCAACATTTTATTCAATATTCTATATTTCATTCATCTATTTGTAATGAGATGTAAGCTCATTTGTGTTAATGGAACTTAATGACTGATGAAAGATAAACATGCATTTCTGGTCAAAAGATCTATTGCAATTGTTCCAGCACTGCTGGTAGTGTTGTGTTTGCACAACTTCTTTTGGTGACAAATTACCAGAGGTCTGACAGGTAGGATGCTGTCTGAAGTTATTCACATCACAGACAATTTGATTAGGATTCCTCATCAGATTCTTATGGTTGCAATATCTTTTGGGAGCATATAAAATAAAGTTTCCTAAAAAGGCCCTGTCACTGCACATTGATTGGCAGAAGTTGCTAGGACTATGCACAGGTATGGCACAATCCTAATTCTTAAATAAGGATATGGACTGTGTATGCAGCTTGCTGCTCATTTCATCTAACAGCAAAGTGACTAAAGTATCACTGACCAACATAGTTTAAATAAGGTCAGGAGGTCAGCTTTCTCCAGGATGCTGTAGTGAAATGGAATGTAAAAAGCTCCTGCTGCCTGTGAGAGAGGAAAGAAAGGATATTATAATAGCCACACTCAATACAAGGTAGAACCAGAATTTTAAACATAGGTTGATGATGTGATATCTTCACTGGAATATAACTGCAACTGAAAGTGTGAGGCAGAACAACTGATACAGCTTTTTTCCTGTCCTGTAAAGAGTAAGTAGGTTTTTAAAAATTCTCATCCCAGAAAACAATAAAATGAAGAAGTGTTTAAATGCAGCAGTCTCGTTCGCATGGTGAAGGAGGTAGCAGTTCAAGTCCTAGCATCACCACTTCTCTATTCTGCATTTATGTGTTGCCCTATTAGTGAAATAACTGTTCACCCCAGAGCAGGTATCAGCCACCTTCTGCTAATGCAGACCTACACTTTATTAGTAGCTAGGTATTAACAGGGAACCCTCCCACCTTCCTGTGTCTCCACTGGCACACAACTATCTCATTTGCTTTCTCCATTAAGATTTCAGTGTCTGTGCAAAAGCCACAACAACAAAGAATAATATATAATACCTAGGGAAGTAGCTGGGATGTGGGAGACAGGGACCAAGGACATTCTTCTGACTACTTCAGATGACAGATTTTCAATCCTCTGCTTCCTTGGAGGATGCTCTTACACCAACTAACTCCTCTATCCTTAAGAAGCATAGAGAAAGGTCATCTGCATCCAACTGTCATATTGCCCTTAAATTCCATGCGAGAAGCTTTGCCCCCTGCAAACTCCCAAAGAAATACTTGATCCTGGAGAAAAAAAAATAGTTTTCAAAAGGTTGGATTTTTTTTTTTTTTTTTTTTTTTTTTTTTTGTGCTAAAAACAGATTTAGAAAAATTCCCAAAGTACTTCAGACTTTTTATGAAATTTAACAGACTGATGGCATGGAAATCATTACATACCAGAAGGCATTACGGTTGATGTGTTTTAAAGCAGAAGTAGACGAGCAGCCCCTTGCCTATTAGTTAAGCTCTTATTAGAGTTAAGGTATTTTTGTATACAGTGCAATAGAATTCTTCATACTCTTTCCAAGATAGATCATTGTCTAACAAATATGGTTTGATACGCAGCAATGCTTGGTAAATGGCTTAAACTTACTGATTTGTCTTTTAATAATTTTTTCTACAAAATTTGAATATTTGTTTCCTTATTGGGTGGGAGGGGCATGATAGCAGACTTCCAGGCAAACAGGAAGCATTTGCTCAAAACTTGGGTGTTTGCTCCCTGTCTATTACAGCCTATGCTCCCTCTTGGCTTTCCCTGAGACCTCTCTGGCTGGCAGTGCTGGCAGGAGCCCAGCAACTGCATCATAACATTGAAAAGGTAGAAATTATAGTAGTTTGATATGAAGGAGTGCTTCAAAAGCACTTCCATGACACCTCCATCTGTCTAGGACATCTGCAAGATGATCAGGATGAGTTGCAGTTTTGGACTCCATCTGGAGTCTTTGAGGCTACTGGATGTCAAAACAGGAAGATATTTACAAACAAAAAGTCCACTCAACACCTCAATAGCCATGCTTGCATAGACCACCTGGTCATGGTAAACTATCTCTTTGAGAGTTCCAGCCTCAAAGTCGATAGATTAATACTTGGGAATAAAGCCACAGTTGACTGAAATAGTCCAATTAGCATGAGAAGCAGCAGCCCATCTGCTCAGTAACAGGGGCCATGGAAACACATCACTTTTGCATACCTCACTGCCTTCCTGGGAAATCAATATCTCTGTCCTAATAGAACACTGCAATCTGCTACAGTGTTTGTGAAAGAAAAGACTGTAAGCAATGGCAGAAGCTTGTTGCAGTATTTCCACAAAGCTAAAATGTGCTCCATGGAGAAAGACAATCTTTCCATTTCCATTATAGACAGCAGCATCTCTGCTTGAGCACTATAACTCCAGAGATGGAGGAGCTTCAGTGAGGGCATTAGCTGTTTAACCATATTGTATAGACTGCCAAATACAGATCATCCAGCTTTCCATATCCAGAATACTCTCTAGATGCAAGACAGAAAGAGTATAGTTATTCTATAGAGAAGGCCTTCAAATTCCAGCTCTCCTGGGGAGCCTAAACTGTAACCAGGTTCACAGGCCACTGCTCTTCAGAGAAAGGGGATGCAATAATTTTATACCTTAATATTAAAAAAAAAATATGGCCATCAAAAGAGGGCAATCCAGAACAACACTGCTTCTCTTGTGCCCTACTTAGCCAAATTCTACTGTTATATGAAGAGCTACAGCACACTTACAATCGTATTTTAATATGTATACAGTAGTAGAGTTTGAGGGTTTTCAGCCACTGCTGTAACATATTGATGTTTTACTGATGACATGACTCTGCTATCCTTGGTCAGACCAAAGGTCCATACAGCACATTATCTCTGACAATGACGGTTTAGGGGAAGAATATAAAAACATGGCAAGCTTATTTCATCTTTCATCTTGCAAACCCTTCAAACTACCTGAGCCAAATGTTGCATCTTGATATTTTACAGCTTCTTTCAGTATTTTCTTTCATGAATCTGCTTTTATAATACTGTATTTAATCCAGCTAAAATTTTGGTATCCACAACATTTTTGAGCAGCAAGTCACACAGATTAATTACAGGACTGAAGAAAAAGACTATTTCCTTTTTGTTTTAAATCCGCTTCCAAATATTCTCCCCACTGGGAGAAATATCTACCCTCTGTCTGTTTTCTACTTACTGTTTTGCAGACTTAACCAGTTCAGTTACATTTCCTCCCAGATGAAGACTTCTTGTCTACCTTGTCTACCAGCTTCAAAAACGTAATAAGCTTTGTTACGCTCCTCATTTATATTTCTAAAAAGGGATAGGTGGCAGAACTGTCTCTAACAGTCAAGATGAAGACAATGAGCACCAGACTGATACAGTTACAAAATTATCCAAAGCAAGAACCACTAGCTCAGCACTGAGCTATTTTGTACAGATTAAGACTGGTTTCTCCAAAAGTCCAGTGCTTTGCAATTATCAACCCTGGGCTAAATTCATCATTTGATCCCTTAGTCACTTGTTATTTTGAGATTCCCAGTACACCTCCTCGTAGTTGGTTTAATTTTTACTCCTGCAAATAATGTCATATTCAGCAAATGCTTCCTCTCTACTGCTATCCTTTCCTGAGTAGATGATGAGATTTCTTTAGGACATGCTAGTAAGTGTCCCTACTCAGTGAAAATTAGCTCTTTATTCCTTTTTTGGTTTTGTCTTCTATCAATCTATGAGTCATGTTTTCCTTTTATCCTTTGACTTTTTAGATTTTCTAAAAGCTTTCAAGGAGAGACCTCATTTGAACATTTTGGAAATCCAAATACAATTCTATACCTCAAGGCATTTTCTAAGTATTTGTGTGTTTAGCCACCATATTTTTTCTTAATCATCACACATAAGACATACAAGCTGAAGTTTGAAAATCCCGACTGGGGACACATTTTAAGGAAAGAAGAGGTACTGTACCTAATTTACATCCAGTACAACACTATAGTATCATGGTACATCTACACTGGGCAGTCAGAAACATAAAAAGTTGCTCATTTGGTCACCTTAGAGAAAAAACAGCTATCTGTATTGAAAAATAATGTTGCACCTTAATAATATTAGGGATTAGAAATAGCTTTTCAAAGAAGAACATGATTAAGCTTCCTTAGCATGACATGTAATTACCTATAGTGTCAATTAGGAGCTGGTGGGATGCTTGAACAGAGAACAATTTATTTCCTCATGGAGAAACCCTCCCCACAAAAAGATCAGATTTCCTTCATTCTTTTACCTCCCTCCCAGTAAATACCCTTTGAAACCTCCCACAACATGAAAGACAACAATAAAGAATTTAAATGGTAGCCATAGCTCCTGGGAACTCTCTGAGCAATACCTCCTTTCCCAAAGACGGAAAATTACACACTAATATCGAAAAATGTGAGAAAGAAATATCCTCAAGCTCTCTGGGGGAAAAAAAAACCACAACAAACCAAACCAAACCAAACAAACAAACAGACAAAGAAAAAAAAAAAAAAGCCTGCCCCAAAACCTCCAACAAAGTATTTTCTATTTAAAAAGCAAAGAAGACAAACTGTGCACAGCCCAGAGAGAAAGCAAAAACCTGCAAGAGCAAAATATATAAGATTTGGCAGTCTGCCAAGGAATCAGAACTAGGCAATAACATGATGGAAATACTATCTAAAACACTCCCATGGCCAATATGAACCAGCTTCTAGACACAGGTAAGTGCTGGAGTATTAACTCCGGCAACACTTCCCTGCTTTGTTATGCCAACAGTATAATGGAAAATGAAACACTGATTGACTGAACTGCATGTGACTTTCCATAAGATTTGAGCTGTGTTACTTACAGAATCTTGACTGTATTCTCAGTAGCTCCTCTTTGTAACTAGTTAGTGTTTTATTTTTAACCAATTTAGAATTGTAATATGCAAATGGAGTTGGATTTCATAGCCCTGCTTTGCTTTTTTGCAATTTTGAGTTCAGACACTGCTGTGCCATGGCACAATGTGTATCTAGGGGACTGCAAACAAATCAATGAAAACCCCATGAAATAAAGTCCATCTTCGGCTTTTAACTGTGTAAATGCCGACAGCAGTCTGAATCTACATTCTAGTCTACACAGCAGTCCTACAGGGCAGGAAGATCTTATTAACCTGGGTGGTAAATGGGTTCATACTCCAGGCCCAGTAAAACACTTATCATGAGTGGTGTCCCCATGTGTTCCTTGGAATTACAGGACAATACTTTCCCTTGACAAAAATCACAGTTGCTCTGATACGTGTTGCTAAGGTGTGAAAGCAATTGCTTCTAAATTGCAAAAAAACCCCAAAAGGTGTGCTGAGTATCAATGTGCAGCTTCTCTGGTATTATCCAAGGTTACCAAGTGAACTGGCAGATAGCAACATATTTTTGATATTAAAATGCTGGGAAACTACTTAGATATCAATACGTACACTGTGAAAGCATCTTTTTACCATTTGCTTCAATTAATGCTTGTGCTTTAGCACAATTAGTTTTCCTCATTATATTCAAATGTGACGGCTGTGTGAATGACCAAATATAATTATGGTAATGTTGGCTCATATTCCCTGATATGGGTATTTCTAAAGAGGCTGTCAATTGGAAATACTTGGAAATCTATCAGGAGTTCAAGCACATTCTAAAAGGACATCTGTGTACAAGAAACAATCAAAATCAACAGTATCATCATACAAGCACATTGGATAATGCACCAAGAGATGCGGTTGATGAGCATTATGTTGCATTTACAATATATAGTTCAGCTGTACAAATCCACTGCCAGTCCTAGCTGCATAGTTATGAAAGGAATAGATATCAAATAACAAATATAAAGTTCAAGCTAAATCATGAGGTTGCACCACAATTGGATATCAAAACGGTAATAATTTGTTTTCAAAAGCCAAAAGGCTAAACACAAGACCTGTTATTAAAGAGTGTTTGCAATACAAAACCAAAGGCTTTCCTGGGACAGACACAACAGAAAACATATCCATTTCTATCATCCAAGTGGTTTGTTTTAGAAATGAATTCCATAAATTTTCAAACAGTTGCATAGGACATAGCTTCGCAAATCTATTAAAGTAAATAAATCATGAACACTGCCCATCTACTCATCTAGTTGGACTTTATTTTTTAAGTTGTTTGCTGGATTTACTCATATTGCTGCATTTGACTCTCATTTTGAGGTAATTGTTCTCATTAAACAGGTGGATTACCAATATTTCATTCTGAAAGGACACAAGGCTCTGTTCAATCTTTCTAATACATTTTAGCCAGCATGACATAATTGGCAACATCCTTTAAAATGCAATCACAGCTAATTTATACATGCAGAGCTGCTCACTGTAACTAAAGAGTTTCAGCAGCAGAGTTCATTTTGCCTTAACTAGCTCCCTGATATACTCTGACACATGGGGCAGAAACAGCCTACCTTAGCTCATGTAACATGGCAGGATATTTGTTCTTCTATTGCAACAACATGATCAGTTTCCCCAACATGCTGCTTTTGACTGTAGTGAAAATTCTTTGCTACTGAGCCTATAGCAAATTAATCTATGTAATTAAGTAACACATTGTAACTCTGGAAGTAATCCCTCTTCCATGCTTAGTTTGCTGCCAGTAGGGTGACCCTCAATACAAATGTACTCAAATGCAAGCAATAACCACTATTCAACACATCCAGGAGATGTTCCCTCCCATCAGGTAGTTATACCCAGTGTCGTGGTTTAAGCCATAAATCAACCACGCAGTTTGTTCACTCACTTCGCCCTTTTTCTTCCCTCTGCTCCTGGAGGGATGGGAAGGAGAATAGAGAGAATGCAACTCCCACAGGTTGAGATAAGAACAGTTTAATAGCTAAGGTATAACACAAACCACTACTGCTACTACTA
>JAOEHY010032043.1:0-27623 GCA_025447955.1 Psilopsiagon aurifrons
CAGGAGCAGAGGGAAGAAAAAGGGGGAAGTGAGTGAACAAACTGCGTGGCTGATTTATGGCTTAAACCACGACACAAATGACTTCAATCCATCTTCAACACTAGCTTCTGTAAAATGAGTGTGCCTTCACTACTGGCACAGTCTAAATAGGTCATCTGCACAGGGATCTGCTTGCTTTCCCTGGGACTATTTATTTCCCTTGTTTGTCTTAGCTGATACTCCCATAGTTTTCCTTTCTGTTTCAAGAGGATCTCTGAGGTGTGAAAGAATATGCATGTGATATGAAGTATAGCAAAAACATATCTTGCATCTTGCCCTGAAGGTGTCTAGCTCATCCTTGCATGATCATCGCAAGTGATAGGATCTGTCATTGGAGTGGCGCAAGCAAGAGATGCACTCCTGTGAACATTAGCTGGGGGTTTTTTATAGAATCATAGAATAGTTATGGTTGGAAAGGACCTTAAGATCATCTAGTTCCAACCCCCCTGCCATGGGCAGGGGCACCTCCCACTTTCTACCAGATTAAGGCAGGAAAAAATGCTCTGAGTTGGGCTGAAATCAGGATTTGATATCTGGCCTTGACCACGTGTGGTAGCACAGACAGCCAAGTATGCTCTTGTCAGCCAATGTTTGTTAGGAGAAGTTCCTTTAGTGCGCACCAGTAGCCACCTCTATTTCAGACTTGATGGTTGCATATATACCTGATACTGGTCACATACTTTTCGTGGTCCTATCTCTGCTCTGCACAAATACTTGAAATATTTGCATTTCTGTACGACAGTGTCCCTCTATTAATTCAGTGTCCGACACATTCTAAATACCCATTTCCTTTACCCCTTTTCCAAATCTTTTTTGTCCTGCTCATGTTCCTCAAATACCAAGGAAAAATATAATTGAAGGAAAAAGAAAATTTGCCAAAAATTGAATCTTAAAAAATCATATCAAGTGAAGACTCAGTCTAAACTTTTCTGTTAAGGGCTCAACATCCCATAATTTTAATTCAAGGCAGCTCTGCAGGTACCATCTAAACTTGGATATCTCTTTTGTTAACACATGAAAGATATCTCTCATACTAGTTTGTGCCTAGCACAAGCTGATCACAATCTTTAAATAATTCAGCTCTTTCAATGTTTAGAACAGGAAAATTGCATTTCGTTTGTCCCTCTTTGCTGTGAGGTAAGAGGTGAATTTTTATTCATGCTTTTATTTATCCAATTTATTCATCAGGTATTTTATGTCCCTAAATTATCTGACTAAAAACTCAGAGTACACAGATAATTGTAATATGAGAAAATAACATTTTGAAACCCAGTTGTTTTTGTCTTTAAAATGCACAGTTTTCTTTTCTTTCTTTTTATAGCTACCCATTACTTGATTCCGTTTCATTTTTTCTTAAATCCCATTTGCTGAATCCATACTACTGAATACAGATTATTGCAGTGTAGAGTAGAGAAGTTTTGCTGGATTTGGTAAAGCTGCAGATATATTTGCCTATAGGACCTTTGTATGGTGGGTAGTTTTCTTAATTCCTCATTGTGTCTTTGAGCAATAACAAGGATTCACATGTATTATTTACCTATAATTACAGTTTGCATCTATACTAATTGTTAACTGCTTTAACACAACTATCATCTCCTAGGCACACATTTCTAGTACTAATACAAATTTTAGCCTGTTGAAGATAAAGGCAACTTTTCTGGAAACCATCTGGCATTGTTGGAGACACCACCAGATTCTTAGAAATCCCTTTATGTACTAAGTCCTGTAAGTCCTCTAGGACCTTCTATAGGGTAGAAATCCTAATAAGCATTAATTCTCCCTTTACTAGACAGACCACTAATAGATAATTTCTGACGTTCATTAGCATGTATTCTTCAGTGTTATATCTAAACCAGATTTTTTCTGGCTAGAAAGGAAATTGCCCAAAACACCATGAAATACGCTTATTATCTGATATGCTCTGACTTACTGAAAGGTGATGCAGGGGAATATAGCTCACAAATACTGCATGAGAGAGTGGCTGAATGCCCTCCTGATAAATGAAACAGCAAGACCCACACAAACAGTGCAGGGGGACTACGCTGTGCTCCCAGTCTGGGATGAGTCTGCAGAGTTTTCTGCTGGAGGACGCCATGTTCATGAAATTCTGTCAGATCTGATGTTGATTATGCAACAGGTTGATTGACTCTATATTTGATGAAAAACCGAGAGGATATGAAGACTGTCCATTCACGTTACTGGTGGGCTGGGAAGCATTCCAAGGTTGGTTAGTCCTTTGTGTACAGCAGTGGCTACGGTTTGAAAGACTGTCATTCCTTCTAGAAAGCACATAGAAGAAAGCATCACTGCTATACTTGGAAGCATGATCTTTAATGACTGTGGCAGTTCATACACATGTGTACTGGAGGCACATTGTAGGTAGAAACTGAAGAGGCTAAAAATACTGATTGTGCAGCACAGTATTGTCTCCCTAGAAAACGAAGCACTGGCTTCAGCTTTCAGGGTCCTGCACATCTGCTGCCGCTACATTGTTCTCATGCGATCCCCAAGGAGGTCTAAGGGGTTGTGCTGTTGTGACGGATCTGCCTAGGATAGTCTGCTGAGTAGGTATTCAAACCTACTGTTGATTTCCTATCTGCATCATCCTCTCTTTCAAATTTGATAAATCACCACCAGTCTAGTTTCTTTTTTCATAATTCTTGATATTGTTCACACTTAATTTTCAATAAAATAAGTATTTTTGTTTACAGAGGAGGGGGGTGATAAAGCAATGTTGGCCTGGCTAAGAGGAAGAACTGAGTGTTTTATTTAGAGGCAAAAGACACTCAGGTTAAACTATAGATCCAGCTTACTTTCTTTTAAATCACAGCCTCTAGTTGGTGACTCTGTTTCTGCAGGTGACAGTGACAACTTTCCTAAGAACTCTTTTTGGGAGTGCAAGTAAACAACAATTCGTGGGTCAAACCACAACTTTATTGCTGACTGACATGACAGAACTATGAGAGGCAAGTGTATGAATTTAGAAAGAAAACCAACTGGTTTTCAAATACCTTATCCAAATGCCTTTGTTTTAGTAGAATTGGCCCATGCTGTGGGTGAAAAGAATTTATCAAAACAGATTGTTTTAATGAATTTTATTAAAAGGGCATTGTAATCCAGAATTAAACATACACATAACTGATTAAAGCTCCTATTACTGTCTAAGATTAACTAACAATGGACTGATGCAGGAATTAAATCAAGGTAAAAGTGAAATTGAATCAATAAATCAATGGTATCAAATACCAAGTCACCAAATTAATGCAACTACTGAAGTTTAATCATGAGGCTGGCAGAAGGTAGTAGGGTTTTTTTTTTAATTCTGCCATAGTATCTGAAGAAGAAATTGTTTCTTTTCATTTCAGTCTTAACTAGGCTACAGCTCAAAAATGAGCACTGATCATCTGGTGAACATTTATGAAGGAAAATTAACCAAGAGAGGCAGTGGCAATGTTTTCACCAGCTTTACAGAAGTACAGATAGTAAAGAGACTCTTTTGCCACTCACAATTTTACTCCTGCTCTATTTCCTCCGTACATAAAAATAGAAAATTTAGGTAAGTTAAAATTCAGTGGGTGCTTCTGAATGAGTAGCTGCTGGGGTTCTCTTTTTTAAAGAAGGCACTCAGCAATGGCAGATTCATGATTTGAGCTTTTAGGATTCTGCAGGTACTCTTTTCTGCCCATACATTTTCACTAGTATGTAAAAGCCATATCCACACAAAAAAAGAACAAGATGATACCTCCCCAAAGTGCGAAAGCAAATATTTTCTTGATTTTCCTGGGCTCTCTGCTTTGTGCAATTGTTTATTACAAGCAATTTTTCATGTAGTGCTGGACTAAATATAGCAAATTAGAATACCTTTCACCCCTTCCTTCTTTGGACATCTTGCCAAGATAGGAAAGGATTACCTCTCAATTGCATGGTCCTGACAGTTACAGAAAGATATTCCACATTATGCAAGGTATTTTCTTTGTGACTTTGGAATTAAGTAGATGGTTCATGAATTTAGGTATGCTCTGGCCAAAGCCCCCACAGGGAGCAAGCTTTCACCTTTACATCAATTTAAGTTTCACTCAAGAATTACCAGTAATGTGTAAGATGCATTTTAAGAACATTGTAATAAGATATGTGAGACCTGTGCTAGAAAAATTGGTACCAGTCTTCTGTCTGGTCTATGAACCTTGGTCCTGTTCTTGGCAGCTGTAGGAATTACTGGTGATTGTTGACATCTAGTTAAAAAATTACCTAGTTAAATCTTTGCATCAGGCAGTAAAACCATGGAAGTTGTTATGTGTCTTCATTGAAGACAAACATGTAACTTGCTCCAATCACTTTTAGCCTAACCATGTACAGCTATGTTTGTATCTCTGTATGGTGGTCTTCCATTTACTGTAGAACAAATTTTCTTGTGCTGTGTCAAAATATGGATTTCTTTGCCTGATATATCAACACAAACCTGACAAGCTACTGTCAGTATGCCAGTCCTAAGGTGAACTATATAATATTCTATTGTAATAATGTAAATCAGCAGCAGATGTGGAAAACCTGCAAGTAAAACAACAATACAATGATGAAACTTTGTAGTAACATTCACATTTCCCCAGTTCTCTACTGTCAGTTCAGGTCTCTAGGGCTTAATAGCTGCATAAACCTTGTAAACAGAAAAGAGCCGTTGATTTGAACAAATTCAGGCATGCACTGAGGGGGTAGAATTGTATTTCTGCAGGGATTCTTTTGTTGTTGTATCTGAATTGGCATGATGTGTACAAAATAAGATTGACTTCTCACAGTGCCCACCTCTACTGGCAAAATTCTGCACATTGCACAGTATGAAAGTGGTGCAAGGCAGGGCATGCAGATGGGGATGGGCAGCAGGCTTAAGAGTTGTGCAGTTACTCCATTGTGTTTCCAGAAACTTTGTCCTCTCCTGTCTGTACATATCAGGCATGGCACACTGCCCAAGACCATTTAATAGCATGGGCTAGGATATGAACTGCCAACTGCAATGTTTGGCACATGAAAACAGCAATTTTGAGCTTACTGCAAAGGAACTGAAACTGTATGTGGTGGCTTTCAGAGGTAATATAGAAAGCTTGGATCATAATGTAGCTGACATTCTCCCTATACTGTGCAAATATAGAACCAGATTTTCAAATATCTTATACTCTCAGCTATGGAAGAAAGGGTTCTAGATGTATCTTCAGGAAAAAGTGGAAATGCTGAAGAAACAAAGACCACGTAGACATGTAAGCATTTTCATCCTTATATGAAACCGTTCTCATCATTGCAGAATTTAGTGCCTGTAGTATTCCAGGAGCTCTTACAGAAATTTCTTCTGAAGACTGCAAACGATAGTGTTTAATAAATGGCTTTACTGTTAAGATACGTCTTGTCTCCAGGTTTGTATGGTGCAATGGCCTCAGTTCTTGTGCTGTGAATGGTTCTGGTTAGGTCTGCGAAATCGAAGAAAATAAGGACTCTACCCAAGAACACAGTAGCTTACTCTGACACATGCATAGACACACACAGGTGACCAAATGCAAATACAAAGACACTTGAAAAAGAACCAATTTCTTTTTTTCATCACATGAAAATGTGCAGGTGTCAAGCAGACAAAAAAGTGAAACATTTAACATTTTTCTTTGGGAAAGTCATACCAAACCAGTTATATAAGTCTAAAATTACCAAACTGCACACTTCTATTAGAGTTGCTGATCACTAGTGGAGTACCTTCAATTTTATTGAATTATCTTTCTCTGAGAAAGAGCTTCAAAAGCTTTCAAGTTTCTGTGGTTTACTCATTGAAAGCAGTTGTCAATAAATATTGGCAAGTAGGAATCTTACACAGCTGACTTATGCTAATGAGATTTCAAACATTTTTGGCAGAATAGAAGGAGTGACCAAATAAATATCATATATAAGTTTTATGCTATAGTCGCACCTTAAGCACAGCATGGGTCCTCCTTTGTTGCTGATCCAGAGCAGAAAACATTTTAAAGGGCTCTTCCCATTCACTGGATTTCCTTCTCAGGCTGCCAGTATTTCTTTAATTTTCTCTAAATGAATGAAGCTGCTGAGAATTTTCTCTCTTTGCTTCAACACGCTGTATTGACTTTTTATGCTGTCATTTTGAACACTGAATGAAATACACTTTATTTGCCAAATTTCTAACAGTGTCTTTCTTTCATGAGGAAGTGACATATGTTCACATATTTCTATAGGTGCTTAGAGAATATAGTGAGTTTGAATAAAAGTTCAAAACCAAGCCACAAAACAGGCTATAATTCAATCTGAAAAAAACCCCTTAATTTCTCAATTTCGTGTTTTGGTTAGAATTGTGGATTTCAGGCCTTTCGCCTTCATGCCAACAAAATTGTAATAGTTTGTTTTCACTCAGGATATAATGGTTTAATTCTGATTTGTGTTGCCACCTGCTAGAGTCAATTTTTGAAACACTTTACCCTATATGTATTTATTTTGTTTTTATAAAGTGCTTCTAGTGAGGACACACATAAAAAATAAAAAAAAAACCCAAACAAAAAACAAACCAATGATTTTTGATGTATACAGTTACTCAAACCGTTGCTCAAAAATTATTTTAAAGTAAAATTAAGTTGAAATGAGATCAAAAAACTAAGTTCAAATTTAGAAATTAGGACACAGAAAAGAGCAAGTGATTACTTTCTAGATGAAGAAAAAAGACATTCAAGTGAAAAAGAATATTGTAAATTACTTTCATAACTAAAAGGCTCAGCGAGGAAGTTGTTTGTGATTTTGGTTAGATAGACAGGAAAATACCACATGCGGGTATGCAGACTGGAAAAACCCTGATGACTGATATTTTACAAAAAAGAATGGCTGTGCCTTTACTGCCATGAGGCAGATCTGGGCTCAAATTAATTCATATTAATTAAGTGTTTATTAATCATAGTAATGGCTATAGTGTAGCTATTATTAGTGGTAACTTAATTATAAAAGTAGTAGGAGGCTGGCATTCTTGGAGAAAACCTTGCAGTGAGGATGCCAGGTGGAACAAACAAATTGAGTCTTTTCTCAAAGGGGTGGCAGGACCTTTTCTAGGAGTGCTTTGATGTGCCAAGTACAAGTGCAGGTGGAGTTTGAAGCCAGCCTGAACGTGGAATGAAATTAAGTTAATTAAAATAACTGTTTGGACACTTGATCCTGAGTTTTGAAGAGAGTATGGAGAAGTACAGTGTAATTGCTGCTGAGGTAAAATTACTGCCCACATATCCAGCAAGGCAGTGAAAGAGTCCAGTCAGGCTCTCATGGGATTTGGGTGATGTGATAAAATCCAGTCCTAATATTAGATAGCAGGGATTTTTGAGCTGTGTCATGGCTCTGTGTGTTCTGGTTTCTTTTGAATTTCTATTTCTTTCAAAACATCTTACCTTTTTTGGATTTGGAGTTGTTGCTTTTGTTCACTTAGATCTGTAAACTACAGTCTCAGCTTTAATTATAAACCCGTGGAAGATGATATTCTGCCCCATCAATAATGCAAATCTTTAAGACACCACAAAGTGATCCTATGTAGGATGCATAGATGAATGCCCAGCTATGAAAACGCTATTGCTTTTATCAAAGAATCTCAGCTAATTCCACAAAGTTCTCAAAATTGTTTGCCTAACCAAAGCACACTGCTAGCCATAGCGGACTTGCTGAGATTGTTCATCACATACCAATTCCCTACAAAGTACTTTTTTTACTTCACATTTAGAATTACACTAAAGTGATGGACACAGTTGTAAATTGAACAAATTTCTAAACATTATAAAAATTATAAAACTATTAAAAATACTGAAAAGCAAACTATTCTCAGGCTGCAGTTCCTGCTTGAAGGATCACATCACTAAAAATTAACAGTTTGAACTGAATGTCTTGGCACATTTGTACTTGTTCATCTACAGTTTAATGAAGTTGTTTACTGTGAAGAAGAAAAGAAAATTACCTCATGTAGGAAGATCAGTAGTGCAGGCATGGGAGGTCTAACCATTATCTCCTTGCTTTAGCAAATCTTCATAGGAGGGGTTCCACTTACACAAAAACAAGACAGAGATTAAAGTAAAACAAATGCATTCAAAGAAGCAAAATTAAAAATGTTTGTAGCATGCAATTACTGGGTACCTCAGAAAGCCATATGTCTGCCAGTTCCTTTGCAATTAAAGAATGAAAAGAAAAACAAAACAATTAAAGACATTCTAACTGGACGACTTGCATCACATCTGGTACATGTTTTATCATCAGTGATCTAGTTGAAGAGTCCCTATTTCTCTGATAAAAGTAATAACACTATGTGATTCAATTAAAGAATTCCAGATTAGCATTGTTAAATCAGTTGTGAAAGAAGCATGTTCAACCTCATCATAGAACTTAAGGACTTTGTTTATACGAAGGTGAAAGTCCAATTGGCTGATGATGAAGATGTGAACATTTTCATACTGAAGTTGCAGCAGGTTTGATGTGTTTGTTTTGTTCCTTAACTGAATCTCTAACAGGAGCAGGAAAGATATTTCTTGGGAGCAGTTCTTATAGACGTGGATCTGACTGCACAGTGAAGGAGTAGGACACCTTTTCTTGTGAACCTCATATAAGGATTCCCTTATACAATTGTGCAACAGTGGCACTTCTGTTTCTTTATCTTATTACAGGTATTAATCCGTCATGCATTTGGAAGAACATGAGGGACACTAGTTGTCGGTTGATTCCAACATATATAAAATGATTACAAGCATCTGGATAATCCTTCTTGGACAATTAGCACTGTCTTGAATGCAATTTCCCACACTGTTTCTGCCTATAAGAATCTAACTAAATTATCTGCAATTCTACAGGAGAGAGATTGTATCTACACTTTGCATCTGAACCTCAAGCACCAATATTTCAATGAAAAGCCATGATCAGGGTAAGCAACATATGTAACATGAAAAAAAGTCAATCCCAGAACCTTGCCTGTGATTCAGGATGCAGGCAACCGTGGGGTGCTCAGTCTGTTCTGGGTATCAATGAAACACTGCACTCTTCCCCTTTCATAGAAGTTCTTGTACCCAAGTTGGAGAATAGGTTGAAAAGAAAGTGTGTTTTCACAAGAAACAAGAGAAATTAATCTTCCTTTTCTTCAGTATCTAAAAAGTAGAAAATCTGTGCAACTTGGGCTCCTTTTACTATCAGAGGAGAGAATTAAATTATAGTGTGATCCTGTGATCAGAGTCCAACAAAGGACACATTAATCCTCATTTGACAGTGCCTATTCTCCTCTCTTGATCATAAAGTATCCTACAGCAATTAGATCAGGCTTGACATCTCACTTTCAGACATGTCAAGTTAGACAATACAACTCCCACTCAACAGTCCTCTTCCACATGATTTGCAGAATATGGCTAGTGGAAGGAAAACGTGGTTTTATGCTTTAATTACACTTGTAACCATCGCTTCTAGGGTATCTAATTTTACTCCTTTTGATGCTTCTTCTTTCTTAGTCTTATTTTTAAGTTGTAGTATAGATTCATATTTTAAATTTATTGAAGACCTCATATACTAGCACTTCTTAGTTCACTACAAATGAAGTTTGCATCATTCTCTGTAAGCATCAACCGTAAATCAGTGAAATAGTAAGAGCAGTCCTATGTTATGACTTCACCCTGAAAAGGCTTTAAAGTACATATTTTATAAAAATTGTATATTATGAACACTTTGAATTTCTCACCATCACTATTTAATGATATAACATGAGAATGTCTTCCTGAAAGTATCTATCTGTCTGGCTTGTGTGCTGAGCAATTCTTCTGGTCAATTACCAAATTCATCAAAGGTAGTAATATTTCTAACATTTTGCTAGCTGTTCTGTATGTCTCTAAGAAACTATGGGCATAAGCTCTTAGTCATCTATGAGCTGTAGAAATAATACAGCATCAATCAGTCTTGGAAATTGAGTTAAAGTTGGCAATTTTATTTTTCTGCACAGTCATTAAATATTTAATATTTCCTCTTGTCCTTCAGGGAATAAATTTAAGAAAAATTACTTCCCTTCTAAATGGTCTCACTTCTACCAAGTGCCCCAAGTAAGCCTTTCCTATGACAGATTATGCTTGGTTCCACACAGCTGCTACCTGCTCTGTTTGGAGACCATAATCAGGTTTGTCCAGATGTTTTTGCCTCCTTTCCTGCTAGATAAGGACTCCTTGTGAGACATTTTAAAATAACCCACTTGCACACAAAGTCTAATGTATGTGTTGAAACGCTGAGAATGGTATATCATTTAAAAGAAATATTTAACTTGAAGTATGTGCAATTTTATTTCCATAAATTGGATTAGATATAAAGGGAAAAAAGGAATTAGAAATGAATGAGAAAACCAAAAAAAAAAAAACTTTTAGCATTATGGAGTGTTTTTCACCTGTTAAGATACATAGGCAATATATATTTCAATATGTATTTAATCTAGAGAACAGGTAATGACTGTCCTTCAAATTATTCTTACTATATGCATTTTATAATTCATTTATAAGCCTGATTTTGAGTAAGATTAATCAACTTTTACTAAGCACTAGTATTCTGAACATTAAATAATGAAATAATATTCATTGACATTTCAAACACTTCTGACTATAATTAACTTTTTTATTAATATCTATTTCCATTAACTTTTCTGTGACTGGAGAAGCAAATTTCTGCTGTGTTCATATGGAAGCTCACATAAAAAATCTGTTGTCAAGGTAAACTTAATTACAAATCAGAAAATGTTTTGGGACTGTTCCTTCAGGTAAAAAATATATCATCCAATAACCTGAATGAATTATTATAGAGAAATATAAAGATAGAATATTAAAACTCAAAGTCTTACAATTATAGTCCCAGTCTCCATGAGAGAAATTTCTTTCCACAGAAATCAAAACAATTAGAAGTGGTAATGGCAACCCCTTCAGCTTACGGAAACTTGTAGGTGTCCTTTCAGCAAATGACGGTGAGATCTGAGTCCGCCGCCTGCTCAAAGCATGTCCTGAAGAAGACAGGCCTGGTGTATGAGAACATACTTCACACCATCTATCAAGATGAAAGTGGTATTGAAATATTTGTCTCAGTAGATAACCATCAGAGGGAAGCACTCTTCTGAATTAGGTATCCATACCAGACAAAAACCAGGAGGAAAACTACTCCTCTTTGCACCTTTTCTCCTAGTCCTGGTTCAATGCCCTGCCAAGAATAAAATATGTAGGGCTCAAGAAAGAGACTTCTCATGATTCTGTGAAGGCCTTAGTGCAGTAATATAAGGCCCAAAGCAACTTAGACACAGGGAGTCTAAGGTCCATGGCATTAGAAAGCAACTCAGTGGAGATCCAAAGAATTCAGCAGTCCCAGGAGAAACAGATCTGCAGATAATTTCTCCTGTTGAGGTGCAAACTCAAGATAGGTAGGGCTGCGTCCTTGCCAATATTGCTATTTCCGCATATTTATTCTATGGAGACCACAGCGAACCCTTCCCAGATAACCACCAGACATCAGGGACAGAACCAGTAATGCACAAACAAATGAAGGAGAGAAAGAATAAGTAAAGGTTTCATGTGTGGTTTTTTCAGAGCATTAACTTTGAAAATTCCTTACTAAACATATTCTTTCTAAAAGGTGTTTTTGGACCAAAATAGAACGCATTATACCGTCTCCATGGTAACTTTGTTTCTTATTAAATGGAAGAGGAAAAAAGCCTAATTAACTCAAATGACCTTTTATTTGTTGAAGTGTTCTGCTCTACCTTTAGTGACTGTGTTCTGTGTATTGAAAAACATTTCCCTCTGGCTGTTTTTCTTTTTTAAGAATTACAGGTTTTTCATATGAAGTTTAAATCATGATGTGCAAATAGCAAATGGTTTATCAAGGGCAAAAATGAAGCCCCTTTTCTTCTTGAAGCTTCTCTTAACTTTCAGACATAAAGCTACTTTATCTTGGCGATACAGGAATACTTATTATGCTCCTTATTCTCTTCATAAAATCCCAAATGATAAAGCTTCCAACAATTATGTCTGGCACTAGTGAAGTGCGATCCAGTAGATGATTAGTTTAACACCTTTGCCCAGAGAAATAAATGAAAATAGCTTTATCCAGGCCTTTCAAAAGCATTCCAGAGCAAAAGCAATAGAAAGGAAATATAATATAAGGAAACTTCCAAATGGAAAAAAGCAAGGAAACACATGGGCCTGGTTGTAATTCACACTGTGGCCTCTTTATTTTTGTAATGGTTTTAAGAAATCTATCCATCGTATTTGTACTTTAACACAACACAGGGAAATACTGTGGATGCAAAATACTGGAATCAATATTAAAAAAAAACAAACAAACATCCTTCAAAGATCTTCCATTTCTGCAGATTTTCGTGTACAACTAAGAAAGAAAAAAAAATATTCGAGAACGGAACCTTGAGTTTAGTTTTCTGCATTTTCCACAGACAGACTGAATGTTTAGGAGCCTGTACCCAAATCATCCTGATACTCGAGGGAGAAGCACTTTAAAGTCCAACACTGCTGGAAACAATGTCCGGGGTGGGCAATCTTTACATAGTTAAAATGTTTTACAGAAGGACTTCAGCAGCAAAGCTTCTATGTGGCTCTTGGCAATGTTTAGCCCAGTCTTGACTGGGGAAAGCATCATTATCAGTGAGGAGAAGGGGAAAGAAGAGGAAGACACACAGACTTTCAAATTAAGGGTACCCCATTTACTCAAACTACAGGCATATATGTGAATGCCTCCTCTTACCACAGGCATCCAGGAAACTATTTGCTATTTGCTAGAGACTTAATGAGCAAGGGCCTAAGCAGAAGAATAATATTCAGTAAGGGCATAATGCTAACCTCACTCTGTTGGGATTCAAACCTGGCAAGTAGTTGCAGAAGAGCACTTGTGAATCACCTGGAGTGAGGCTCCCACAGTTCCTCTGTCCTCACCAGAATCCAAGTCACACCTCCTCTGAGCACTTGTGAGGCATTACACTGGCACTGCTATGTATCTGGCTCTTGGACGCTACAAGAAACTCTGTTTCTCAGAGAATAGTGTGTTCCTGCACTTTACCTTTCATTAAATAACCTTCTGTAGCTGGGTTTTAGTCCGTGAACTTAGTCTGACCGGGAACCAAGAATTCTGGGGACTCTAGTAAATAAAGATATGTGAAATGGCACTACTCTGTGACAGTGCTTGGCCTGCCTCAAGTAAACAATGGGTCTAGGAAAAAATGGTTTAGAGCCATTGTTTCTAGGTAATGTATGATGTCCTTAATACAAATGAAAGCCTCTCCTTATGTATTACAGGAGGGATTTTTATCAGATATCCTGGGTCCAGAAGTCAGCTGTTCCTTATATATATGTGTTTTGTACCTTAATTTATGCTTCCAGATGGCATAATGCTCTTAAGCAAGGGTTGTTTTTTAGGGTTTGCCCTTTTCGTTGATCTGTTTATCTGCAGCCTTAGAGTTTATTTGCAATGAATAATAAAAACACTTTTCGCAGTTAACATGTGTTGGTGCTCTGATACAATGTCATCTGGGATTATGTAGACCATGCCTCATGTATTGTATCTTAAGCACCATCCTTGGAAAAAGAGGCCACTCCTTAAAGCAGGCTGGTAGCTTTTCACAGAACAGAAAGCACTCCCAAGCTGTACACTGGGAAGGAAATAAAGTGAGAAGATGATAGGGTATGGACCTGGTATCTGGCCACACAGCAGAAGGAGCCATAGAGGAGTGAGAAATGGTTAGAATATGTGTGTGGTTAAAGGTAAACCTTGGGGTATGCAGGTGGAAGAAGAAGCTGCCTGTATTACTTCGCAGGGGGTTCTGGTCAGAGTCCAAGGCAGCACAAATAAATATATCTTCAAATAATGAATGTTTGTAAAGGTGGGGTTGAGGAATTTGCCATATTTCAATCAGGCTGTTAAGGCATTCCTATGGCAACAGAAAAATGTTGGACATGGAGATGGAATGTTGGAAAAATATAGGGGAAGTTCCTTTGAAGTAAGGAGAGGAGAGCTCATGACAGGAGAGGCTTCTGGAAGAGGCTAGCAAAAGCTGCTTGGTGCAGGTGTGTCCTGATTTTAACTGAAAGGGGATTTTTTTTTGTATTTTTTCCCTCCTAGTAGCTGGTGCAGTGCTGTTTTGGCTTTAGTCTGTGAACAATGCTGATAACACACACTGATGTTTTCGTTGTTACTCAGTAGCACCTGCCCTGATCAAGGACTTCTCAGTCCCTGATGCTCTGCAAGTGAGGAGGGACACAAGAAACCAGGAGGGAGCGGTGACAGGACACCTGACCCAAACTTGCCAAAGTGGTATTACATACCACAGCATGTCATGCCCAGTATATAAACTGGGGGGAGTTGGCTGGAAGGGACAGATCACTGCTCAGGTAGGGCTGGGTATCAGTTGGCAGGCAGTGAGCAATTGTACTGTGTATCACTTGTGTTATTGTTTCTTCCCTTTTCCAATTTAGTTTTATATTCCCTCCCATTGTTATTTCCCTTATATTTATTATTATTGGTGGTAATAGTAGTAGTATATCATACTTCAGTTATTAAACTGCTCTTATCTCTGCCCATTGGTTTACATTCTTCCAATTATCCTCCCCATCCCACCCAGAGAGGAGAAGGTGGAGGGGTGGGAGATTGGTTCTGATTTACCAGCTGGGTTTAAATCACAATAAGGGGTAACATGCTATGGTGGTGTGTGAATGCAAATAATGTAAACTTGGGCTATGACCACAGAGTTGACAATGTCTGCTCCAGGGTACAATATTTACACTTTCGTGTAGGGTGCCTTTATTGTCACAGTCGCAATTGACAATACTCCCCTCTACATTAAAATGAGAGATTCAATCCTGGTGGAACGTTTGGCCTTCTTGGCCCTCCTGTCATGCTCTGTGGTCATGCAGCAACTTTTTTTTTTCTTGGTGAATTTTCTAGTTTCGAGCAACTGTAATAATTTGAGACCTGCATTTCAGGCTATTACACATAGCTACCAATTTATATAATGAAACCGAGGTTGTGTTGCACACCCTAGAGCATGGCATGACAAAAGGAATATAGGTGTGTGGAGGATTTTAGAGGTGCATCCTTGTGTAGCATGGGGGAGGTAATAAAAAGATTATAAAAATCTCTGAGATTAAAAGAAAAAGAGGGCTCTGGAGAGGTACTTAGAATTATAGGAGACACATCTGGTGCATTCATGTCATTGCTGCTCTTTGATAGCCATAAGAACCATGCCAAGGTTTTGCTTTAGAGGAAACTAGTCCCAGAAATTAAGCAACACATGCCCAGACCAGGGATGAGGACTGGTAGTGAGCTGGTGATTTTCATATTCATGAACCTTCTAGTCTCCCAGATACAAAAAAAAAATGTTCCAAATTCATTAAGAAAAGTGGAGACTAGAAATAAATAGACATTTTAATGGGGAAAAAAACACAATCTGGAGCACAGTAGCACATGATACCAATTCAAGCTGATATGAGCTTCATTGATGGCTTTGAATGTCTGCAAGAGGCATGTGACAGACATATGGCAGGGAAGGAGGCTGAGAGGATATTCCCAGTGTGTCTGGGGCCATCACAAACTGCACCATCAAAGCCAGGGTAAGTTGAGTGCTCTTAATCATCCACCATGCAGTGGTGCTGTGATGTTGAAGCAGATTTGCTATTTCTGTTACCGTCATCTAAATTTGTGAGTCATTTTGTGTTAGTGTGCTGCAGAGCATGGTCGAAGACAAGCTAGGGTATAACCTGGGGTCTGGACTGCCCTTGCAAAGGTACCACAAGGTTCTGCAGGACAACATGTATTCCTAAAGACTTCCCACATAACATGCAGTGTGAAGATAGCTAGCAGAGACAGAAGGTACTGTATAAGCCTGAAATGCATGTGGAACATCAGACTCAGCCTTTCTTACTGGAATGTCCTTTGGGAACAATCTAGTAGAAGGTAGCACAGATACAGGAAAGCACTTTCCCATAGATCTCCACAGTCTGCTGTTCATTATCAATGCTGGGGACATATGTGGCCACGAACTCAGCATGAACAAAGAATTATAGTTGCTGGCCTTTTATTATGTGTGAAATGCTGTAGCTACATGCAAGACAGAAGTAGCTCAGAGAAATACATGGAGAAACATTGAGACGCTGCTTGAGATGCGGGACATTGCTACAGGATGTTGACTGAGCTTAGGACAGCAGCTTGGAGCAAAAATGTGAACAGAGATTTAGAAGTGCAGGGTGCAGGACAAGCCACTGAACCATCTAGCTTTTCTTAGAACAGTTCTCCTAACCCTTGCAGAGGGCCTGGATAGGAAGCCACCCTCCCTAAACAGCCATCCTCAGAAAATCCATAACTGCAGCTGCCACAGGACCTGGTCATTTAACTGCTCTGTGAACCCTGCTTGAGCTCCAGCTTTCTGACAGCACTGTGGTTTCAGATGTCCCTCATTTTAAATGCCAAGCAGAGAGGCATGAAGACAAACAAAATGTCACATCAGACATTGAGAAAGTGAACATAGTAAGAGCATTGCAAAACTGATTTTCTACATTTCACCGCAATTTCTGGTACTGGCAGTGTAGCTGTGGAGAATAGGGCACGGACCCCATTTCTGATTAGGAAATGAAATCGTATATTTCCTGAAGGTCCAGGGTTGATATAGACTATACGAAGTACCCGCGTGTATGAGCAGCCAATACAATTGTTTAGCTGTCACCACTCACATGGGTACTTTCACTTCTTCATTGATTGATATCTTGCTCACCGGTTGCCTTGATTGGATGCAACTTTCTTCCTTCTTATCTTGCCAGACTCTCCCTGCAATACTCCCTATGGTCTCAAAACTTTCCCAGCAACATTCCTCTGCTATCTCAAAGTTCTCCCAGCAGCTAGTCTAGCTGAGAAATCCTTCACATCAAGGTCCTTTACACCCACATCTAGCAGAAAAGATGCCTGAAAGAAGAGCACATAGGGAAATATGTACCACCCACAGTGGTGAGAACCACCCTGAGTTTCAGTGGGCCACAGAGGGAACAGGAAGGCTAGCAAGTAATTGAATTAACATCCCAATTGCGTATTACATGACAAAAGCCAAACACAACAGATTTCTGCCTCTGGGAAAAAAGGCTTATTTTCAGTAAACTCAACCAATCTGAGACACACTTTGAGTATTAGTGCATTCACTTCCTTCCACAGTGTTGAGTATAGCTCTTGGAATATCTCATAGAATCATAAAACAGTTTGTATTGAAGGGCACCTTTAAGATCATCCAGTTCCAACCCCCCTGCCAATTGCAGGGACCAGGTTTCTCAAAGCCTCATCCAATCTGGCCTTGAACTTTTCCAAGGATGGGGCACCCAGGACTCCTCAGGGCAGCCTGTTCCAGTACCTCACCACCCTCATACTGAAGTAGGACAGCTCCTTTGCCTTTCTGCCCTAATTCATTCTGTATCCATTTTACATTATAAATGCAGAATATGATTCAGAACAAGCATGGATTTATGGAAGACTGATATTAAAATAAATGTCCAAATGTCCTGTAATAGCATTTTATGAGGTCATAGTTTTTCTCCTTTGTTTTGTCTTCTAATCTCAAGGTGTTTTATAATCTTTACTACCTCCCCCATGCCACTTCAGGATGCACAAGACTGGAAGGGAACTCCTGAGTTATCAGCTTCAGGAGAACCATCTCCTGGTATGTATTGATTAACCTTTTTCTGGAACAGAGGTAGAAAAAACTGAAAGTATTCTCTATCAAGCCTTTAAGCAACCTGTTCAGCACCTCACTGTGCTGTTTTTTAATAACCTGCCTATTCTGCAGCAAATGTGTACATGGTCCATTCATAACTATGCCAAAGTGGCTCTTTAGTATAAATAGATCTGTGTCTCTGCTTAAGATATCTACAGACAGCATTGACACCCCCACTCAGATTTCTTCCTGCTTGTCTAAGCAAGCCACACTTCTCATTCTTGGCTAATAAAATTCCATTCTCTAGAACAATCTGGTTAATACTCCCCAAGTTTAGCTTATCTGAAGTAACCTCCATGAGCACAGGTAACCAGAAGTGTATGACCTACCCAGGTGGACCTCCGGAGGACTATAATATTCATGTTTCTCTCCCTCTGTAGGAAGGGATATACTCTAGATTTAAAGTTGTATTTTTCACAGTCTCCTCACATTGGTGGACAGAATTCCTGTATGTCATACTCTTCCCTAAAATTTATCTGAAGTTTCAAAGTATAAATTCCCAGTTTGCATATAAATTCTCAGAGCTGTCTGCCTACATGGCACTGTGCCTTGTACTATTTACATGCTGCTCATTGGTTCCTCTTTAGTCTTTGTGTCCATTCAGTTTTCCTGCATTATATTCTGATCTTGCTCTATATAGCTAACTTCAGCTCACCAGAAAATAAGTATACCTTGGTTTCTTGGATCACTATCTTTCTTTTTGTCTTGAAAGTGTTCCTGAGAGCTAAACGTATTTTTTTTAGCCTCCACCTTTTCTTTTTATGCAACGATGATCAGATTCGCTGTCATTTTTTCACAATGGATGTCACTTTCCTGTGCAAGCATTCTCGCTGATTTCATCTAAACAATCTGCAGAGTAAGATATCACTTAGAGGAATAGATCTGCATTTTACTTAGAATGTATAAAGTACAATGCACATCTAGTTTCCAGGCTAGGTAAGAATTTACCAGGTACCTGCAGATTATTGTTTCTGTAAGCACTTCTATTTATAAATCACTCTTTGATCAGAAAAAATAGATTCTTTTCCACAGAAAAAAAATAAAGTGGCTGAGATTGAGTTTCCCCACAAGCTAAAGCTTTCAAGAAGCATTATTGGAACAAGGCACAACTGCTTTATGTTTTTTCTTTCCTTTCTTATGGTAGAAAAAATACATACAATGGTTATGATGTGTGCAGCTGTGTTAGAAGCTGATCTGAATTCATTTAACCTGGAGCCTCTAATGATAATGTAGTTGAATTAATTTTACTATCATTCTTATTGGAGGCAGTTGAATATTTTTTTCATTAAAATCTGTGGCTTGTTAAATGAACTAAGTCAGGCATCTTAAGACAAAATGGTATTCAGAATTAGTATGCCATCCATAATAACAATAGGCAACATAGATTATATTAGCATTTTTTTACATTTTGCTATAAATCAGGGTCAAATCCCCATATGCATCACCTGATTGTGTACTTTATGCCTGGCAAAGTTTGAACAGTGTCTTTTGGCTCAGTTGGGAGGAAGGCATGTGGCATCTTTGGGTACACTGGAAAAGAAAGACTAGCACTTACCAATTTTCAGGACAGACACTCCAGTCTTTTGTTTACTTACGAGACTTTGCTATCTGAGCAATCATTTGTTCTGGCTGGGTTTTTTGGGTCTTTTTCTTGTGCTTTCCTGCACAGTTCAGGTGCTTATTTCCCTTGGTTGTGGTTTTGTTGCCTTTTTACCGGCAGGCTGGCTGCTCCATGGGGACCAGGAGCAGAAGGACGTTCCCAGGGGCAACAGGGCAACAGGGCACCAGCTCACCACTGCACCTGAATGGAAGAGAACAGTGGTGGCAACCAGGTCAGTCAAATGTCCAACAAACACCAGCCAAGTGCTAGCATGAAGCAAGTCTGTGAGTCACTGTCCAGATGTGGATTAGTGAGTACGTGGCAAGGGGCAGGCGTGGCTCTAACACACAGCACCTGGGGGTGCAAGTCTCAGCTTAAAGTGAGCCCCTGGGCAATGAGGTGGGTTCCTTGCTGGGACATTTTAGTAGACCTGTTGAGGGACCTACACCAAGGCTTTTTATCAGAGCTTTTGCCAACAGAGCTCTTTAAGGCCAGGCACCTGCACCATTGTCTAATGGCCAGGCACCTGCACCTTGTGCCCAGGCAGGCAAGAAGCAGGATGATGTGCTCAGGGGTCTGACATTCGGTATCACTGTATATATTGACTGTCATAGAGGAAATTATATTGTTCACTGTGAAGAAATGCCCCCAGATGACAAATAAACAAGTGATATGGCTATATTATTCACTGAAATTGATTGAATATGATTGCCATCTGTCATTGAAGCTAAATAGATTTTGTCCTGATCAGCTATTCCCTTCTTTGAGATGAGCCCAAAGAAAAAAATGTCAATAAGAATGCTGCAATTTAGCTACCAGTTAAATTTAGACGTTCAATTACCTCCATAATTTTTTGAGAAATTTCATAGGTTTGCAATAATATGAGCAACTTGAAGCTAACTTAGGTCTTGTGTTTCCAGGATTTTTCCAAATGTCAGATAACAGCAAAGGAGGTGAAGGCAGACTGAGGTGATAAATTGAAAAGAATTGCTAAGAGCACCAGAGTTCACCACAAATAAATCAAGAAGGAGGCCAAGGTACAAACAGAGATATATTCTTACCTTTTTTCAGTCTTCTGCTATGAAAGGAAGCTATTTATTAAACAGTGGTGAGCTGAGAAGGGGGGTGGAGCTGCAAGCAAGGAAACTGCCTCTGGCTTTTTCATTCCTGCTGTTTTGAGGGAAAAGGACTGAGACTCCGCTCTTTGTAAAATAACCAGGAGAGGATCAAAGGTACCTGGCTCCACCTATTCCTCCTCCTGACAGAAATAAGCTGCAGAACCCTTAATGCTGGGTAAATGCTGGGGTCAGCAGAGGCAGCGACTTCTACACTTCCTGCCTTGGTATCTGATTGCATTATAGATGACTTTTTCCATGAGCTGTACTTGAAAGAAATGTTACTGTTTTTAAAATGCTTGATCATCCAACTTCACCTGCTTCACTGCTGCTTGTATTTAGGCTTGGGTTGTTTTGTACAAGAAAAAACAATACTTTCAAAACACTGCTCCAGTCTTCTTTAAATATTTGCAATCTCAGGAAAATTGAATGTCTTGGTGAGGCCTCCTCCTATCAAAAACATATGTATGAACTTAAGTACTTTTATAAATTAAGACTCCTCCCAAACTTTCAGGAGGAAGAAATGTCTGTAGGAATACTTGAGTGACACAGCCATGAGATTACAAAGTACAAGAAGATTACTGAAAGAAAGAACCTTTAGATGATTCCTATCAAATAGATAGATACTAATATTCTTATAGATACTCCTATTGACAGGTAATTAACTAAATTAAATACACTTAATTCCTATGAGAAATTTAGTTTGACCACACCACACTCTCACTATTTTCTTTTGCTTGGTGACATATGGCCTAACTTTCTCTATTTTGAGACTTAAGTAGCTACTCTAAACAAACCACTGAATTTCCCTTGTTAGACGCCTGGAGAGGAGCCAGCATCTCAGAGGAGCATTTCTGCTCACAGTCTTTTATTTCTTACTCTTTAGTTTAATTTGGTTGGCATATGGACTGGCTACCTGGGTGGTACTGGCTCGGATTTTGAATCAGTAGCTAGGCATGAGCTAAGCAAATAAAGTATCAGGAATTGTGATGTTTCTCACATACTGGCTTGCCAAATAAATGGCTTTGATGAAGTCTATATATAGTGGGTATTAGGGTATAACTTGCTTTGCATGTATTTTGTAAGATCTTTTTCTTTACCTTCACTAGCACTAATTTGGAGTGCATGCATCAAGAAGAAAATACACCCTCATCTCACTCAAGGTTCAATTTGGCATAATTGTAAAGTACTTGGTCTTTAAATATAAAATTCCTTTTTCTGCAGCATTGTTATTCTTGTTTAGAGGAAGAAACACAATGGAAGATGCTTATTTTATAATTGAACTCTTTTTCTAGCATTGATTTCTCTCAGTGACTTTTGTTTTCTTTTTGTTTGTTCTGTTCTCAAACACATATGATAATCTCACTTTGCTCTCCTACGGCTACTGTTTTCAAGTGGCTGCAATTATAAGTAGCTAGCCTGCTGAGACAGTTTATTCAGTACCTGAAACTGTCTTAGGGACCAGACATTCATACAGAATACAAACAATTGTCAATGGTCAAATGGACCTGGAAGCAATAAAGACCTAGCCAAAGACCTTTAGCAAATGTGAAAGAGTATTGTGGGATTTTTATGTACAGCAAAGGGCAAACACCAAAAGCGTGTTCAGGCTTTGCATAAACATGGTAAATTTTAAAAAAAGTCTTCTGCTCAATAGGTTGGGTTTTTTTTTTTATTAGGTCATAAAACAGGGGAATAGACATGAGCAAATCTTGAACATTTCTATTGTTTTTGGAATAGGTTCTTTGTAACATGAGAAGGAAAAAAAAAGAAGAAAGAATAAGCATCCTGTAGCTGAAATATCTGACTTTTTACTTTCATTTGTTTCCCCAGATCTGGGAATATTTGAAAAGTTTTGTTCCTGGTTTGAGATCACCATTCTTGCTCATTTTAAATGCCAGTACCTTCCTTGTCCTTAGTGTTCTTGTTCATTAGATACTCTTTGACAATTGCCTCAGCTAAGGAGGGAGATGGGGAGAATTCAAACAGCCTAGCTACATGCCTAAGCCAAAAAATATTTCCAGATAAAGCCAAGGCAGAAATGTCTGTACATGAGCTCATGCAATTTAAATGTGCATTTGTTAATAAGACATTTTTTTGCAGTGTTTGATTCCAGTGAATATTTTGTCCCATTGCACTGCTGAGATCAGAATTGCCTATTTCAACATTTCAAAACCTGTAAATGAAGCTCCAATTATCATCAGATGAATTTAGAAGTAATGATGCTTTAAAGATTTTCATTGCTTTGTTTTTGTTGCCTGGTTGCTAAAATGTCAAGATAAATTTGAACATGTATTAAACTTTTCTCTATATCTACCGGGTATAGAAGTTTTCAATATTTCAAATGAAAACCTGGATTCCAGAGTGTTCAGATAACTTGAGGAGGTATGACTATAAGAAAAACATTACAAAGAAATACAGAGGCACAGACAGCAGTGACTCTCTTCACTCCCACTTCCAGAGACTGTCTGCCCTAGGGAAGTCACAAAGTGAATAAAAGAAAGCAAAAGAAAGTAAAAGAGTAGCTCTTCTTTCTAAATGAGAGAAAACGCATGCAGGCTTGATCTTAATTATGTTCTTAAAACTTACTGACTTCACTAACACTCCTTAGGAACTCGTATTTATTCCCATAACAGCTTTTATTTGAACTGGAATCTTACCTCTCAGATTCAGGTCACCTAACCTTAGGAACCAGACTGAAGTCCTGCCATGGATTCTCTTCATTGCTTAGTAGAAATGGACAACAGATGTTAGATGTGTCTGTGTGAAATACTTGCAGTTGTGTGTGACATGCAGTCTATGGTCACATATGTATTTTGTGATAGTCTGGAGAAGTCATTTCAAAAGCTTAACCACAGGACTGTCTTTTTCTGCATTATTTCTAGACATGACTGAGGAGGCAGCAGGTTTTTTCTGTGCAGAATCTGGGAGAGAGACAGTGGTGAAAGGGAAAGCTGATAAAGGGAACCCGACATAAACAGTCTCAGGCAATGCAGCCACAAGACTAAACTCATTTTAGGAGGAGGCCCTAGGATGTAATTTAATGATTCCTTCCAATTTAAATAAAGTTCTTCATTCTGATTTGAATTATGTAAATAAATATGGGGCACTGGCATAGCACAGGAAATACATGCTTCAGAACATCCAGACTGCATTCAGGAGCACCATCTTTGCATCACAGAATGATGACATCTGTCAGAAAAAGAAGTAGTGCTCTGTCGCTGTAGGTGCATTAAATTACCTGGTAGAGAACTAGTTTAGAAATACACTGAGAATTTTGGGATGTATCTGAAAGTGCTAGCAGGGGCTCATCCTCCAAAATACACCAATCCCCTATTTAGATCTCTCAGAGCTGAGTGACTAGTAGTATCGGAAACCAAAAACCCTCCATATCATCTAAATATTTTTTTTCCATGTTTTTATGATATGTTTCTAACAAGGGAAATGAGGGGAAAATCGTATACAATAAGCATGACATTAAGGTTAAATAAAATACAGTTGTTCCTTCCTGGCATGCTTCAGTTAAATATTTACCCAGAATCTGGCAAAAAAAAAAAAAAAAAGTCACATGAGATCACAGATATTTATACAAAGTTTTAAAAAATACTCCATCAGCACTGGATGATGATTCATGACTGGAATATTGCCTATTTCAAAAGAGAAAAATATGGAGTAACATCAGCCACAATAGATTAGATTGTTTTCAGTAGTAAGCTAAGCTTTAGAAAACATTTGAAAGAAATATTAATTAATATAATCATAGAAACAACTAGGTTGGAAAAGGTTGGACTAGGTTCAACACTTTTCCTTGTTGAAGCTAATGCCACTGGCCACAGCCCATTGATCCAGCCTGTCCAGATCCTTCTGCAGAGCCTTCCTACCTTCCAGCAGATCAACACTCCCACCTAACTTGGTGTCATCTGCAGATTCACTGAGGGTGTACTCAATCTCCTCATCCAGATCATCAGTAAAGGTATTAAACAACATTGGCCATAATACTGAGACCTGAGGGACATTACTAGTCACTGGTTGCCAGCTAGATGTGATAAGATTTACCACCACTCCTTGGGCTTTGCCATCTGGGAGCCTTCCGTGGCTGGTAAAAGGTGTGTGCCGTATCTTGAGACAGCTTTCAAAAATGGGTGGGATAATTTACATTCTGTAGATGCTTGCTCTGCTCTGTCAGCTATTTAGACAGTCTTGATGTCCAAGACGCATAGCTTACAGATGCTAGATGAAATAGAAAGCACATGTTGGGTGTTATTTACAGAGTTTTACTGCAGGCAGTAGTTTTTCTGTAGGATGAGAGAGTGGAAGATCCTACATTCAGTCCAGTTGGTTGCTCATTATTTTAGTGACATTAATCTGCGGCTACTTGAATGTCAGGACTACATCCCGCCTTGTTGACAGGAGTGGAAAGTGGCAGCTAAAGGAATCTCGCCAGTCAGGGCCATCCCACAGCCCTCAGTGAGAAGGGTGGCAGAGGGCATCCCCAGCCCAGGGAATAGGGCATCTCCCTGGGAACAAGGATGGCCCAAGCCTGGGCTGAAATGTGACGCCATGGATTGAGGTCTAGATTCGTGGGACTCATGGCCATGCAGACAGCTGTGATACAGTGCAATTCTTCTGGGGATGAAGGGCAAGACTGTCCCAGCAAAATGACTCTAAGAGCTCCAAAGTGGAGGAGCATAGGCTGGTACATTGTCTTACAAAACTCTCCTTAGCAGCGAGCTGGCTTTGTTGGGGATGTAAGTATGATCTTCAACTCCTTTCACACAATGAAAAGAACTCTAATTCAAAGTTCCTAAAAATTAAAAAAATGCCTGGTAATTTGGTAAATACTGTAAGCTTCATTTGAGGGGAGCAGATGGGAGCACTTTCGTGCACCTTAGGTAAATGTGCTCAAGAAAAGAGGGAGTCGTATTTCTCCAGATGTAAATATGGGATGCCATTCATGGTTTGATAACAGTGTTGACATTAGAGCTTTTACAAAATTGGGAATGCTTTTCATTATTTGTCATGAAGATAGCATTCCTCTTTTTGAATTCACTAAAGTAATTGGATTATTAAGATTTAAACTTACAAAAAACCCCAAGAAATTACTCTGTAACAGTAAAGCTACCTGAAAAAACTGATAGATGATAGCTCCTGAAAGTTGTTGGTGACTGAAATTAGGCAGTCTGGATGGAAGCTTACACAGCAGCAACTGGGGTTTCCAGTGCCACTTGTTCTGCAATTGCAATAGTATTCTCCAGATTATTCAGCGTGCACTCACAAATCATGGGTGTACACCTGTATTAGCATTTTCTTTCTAATCAATTCACTGTTTTCCTGCAGTGTGCAATATTTATTCCCTATCAGAGGTGTCAGGAGACAGCTCCCTTTCCTGGAGCATGCTAACTGTTCTGTAGGATGAAATAAAGATGAAGAAGTTCTGCCTGGAAACTGTCCTAGTTTCAAGGAGAACCCAAATAGCCCTCTAAGCTGCTTTCCATATTACAGCTAAATATTTGACCAAGTGTAATTAACCCCTCTGCAAACACCATCCTTTGCATTTTTTTATAAAAAGAAATATTACATGCTTTCTGTACTGTCACAAAGGGGCAGAGCTAGCACATTCCCAACATTTTTCCTTAGCAGATCTCCTTGGAGATTGCCACATGCTACCTTAGAGAGGTTTAACTGCATGGAACCCCATAATCTGTACTTTCTTGGGTCCATTATGGGTTCTTGTATTAACTGTAGATTGGGCACAGCATTTAGTGCTGAAGAAGAACTGTATTTGGGGTAGTGTGTGCTGGACCAGGCTTTAGCTTTTTAAGCTTGCATTAAGATGGTGAGCTGTGGTTTAAATTTTCTTTACTCAGGAGGGGCCTCATGAGGTTATTGCCAAGTAACAGTGTCAAGGGTAGAGCCTTAGTCCTGAGCTTAAGCTGGGGTTCTTCATTGAAAAATAGTATTGTAGATACAGCTAAGGAGCCTCCTTTGAAGGTTTTCATTCATATTCTACAAAGTTTCTTAAGCTTTTTAACCTTTGTAGTAGCTCTTCCGCAAAGACTCATCAGTCTTAGTTTTCACCTTTTTTTAACAATAAAAAGAGATATTTTAGCTAAATTAGAGTTTGATAAAAAGCCTAAGATTTTAGATAAAAGATATTTTCTAGATATTGCAATTTGTTGTGTCATGTAAGCTGTAAAGCAAGAGACTATTTTCTGTTGTGGTTTAAGCTTTTTCATATCCTGTTTTGAGAGTCAGAGGAAATTGAACAGCTGATGAATGATAATACATTAGGTTGACTTATGGTTTTTCTTTCTTAATATAGCTATTCAATTAGCATGTCCTTCATTTTAATTTTTTTTTTTTTTACCAACTGCTATTTCAGATTTGTGATCTGCTAGAAATTTTGTATTTGTTTTATTAAAGGAAATACACCTCTGCTATCACAGTGATCAGCACCACTTTTTATTTTCCCTATACAGCCCTTTGGACTTGGATTTTCCTCCTGACAAAGTAATAAAGTTTGGAGCCAAAGGCTTCTGCAAGGCTTCATCGTTGATTTAAAGCACTGAATTAGATTTTTAGTTTTGGCTTACACTGAAGCTAACTCTGTTTTGCAGTGGTTTGCAGGTATCTGGCATTGCCACAGGGATGAGAAATTTATGACAATTCCAATGCAGGACCTGGGATTCTCAGTCTGTCACCAGCTCTGAAACCCTCCAAAAGGTGTTGGATAGAGAAAAGGAAAGGCAAAAACCTTTCCCCTAACCTTCTCCACAGATGAGTCTCTCTTTATCTCTTTTATTTCCATTAGCTGGCATTTTATTCTGACTTAGCTACCGGTTGGGCAGAAAAGAGATTCAGAGCAGCCCTGCGGAGAAGGACTTGAGGGTGTTGGTTGATGAGAAAATGAACATGAGCCAGCAGTGTGTGCTTGCAGCCCAGAAAGCCAACCATATCATGGGCTGCATTAAAAGGAGCATGGCCAGCAGTTCAAGGGAGGTGATCCTGCCCCTCTGTTCTGCTCTTGGGAGACCTCACTTGGAGTATTGTGTGCAGTTCTGGTGTCCTCAACATAAAAAGGATATGGAACTGTTGGAACAAGTCC